>JASVER010000031.1:2069087-2233406 GCA_030449065.1 Oceanodroma leucorhoa | reverse complement strand
CCTAGGCTCATCTCTCTCGAGCGTGGCTCTATCCCCTTCCCCCTTCGTACCTAGTTTAAAGCCCTCTCAATGAGCCCCGCCAACTCATGGGCGAGAATCTTTTTCCCCTTTTGGGACAGATGTACTCCATCTGTCACCAACAGGCCCGGTGCCGTGTAAACCTCCCCATGGTCAAAAAAGCCAAAGTTTGACTGGTGGCACCAGCCTCTGAGCCACKTGTTAATCAGCTGTGTTTTCCTTTCCCTTTCAGTGTTCTTCCCTGCCACTGAGGGGATTGAGGAAAACACCACCTGTGCTCCCGATCCCTCAATCGATCGCCCCAGTGCCCTGAAGTCCCTCTTGATTGCTTTGGGGCTTCTCTCCGCAATTTCGTCGCTACCTRCCTGCATGACCAACAGCGGGTAGTAGTCAGAAGGGCGTACCAGATGGGGGAGTTTCTTGGTCACGTCCCTAACCCGGGCCCCCGGGAGGCAGCAGACCTCCCTGTGGGATGGGTCCGGTCGGCAGTGCCACGCTGAGGCATTCCCTGCAGCCAGAGACCTGGACAGCTGCATATTTGTGTGGGGGCTGCATCTGGGTCACTACATTCCTTCTGGCGATGGCTTTCGGCCAGGTGGAAACCATCGCTAGGTCCTCCTTTGGGAAGGCGATGACTGGTAGCTGAGTGAGCCTCTGTAGCCGGGAGGGGGACTGCGCCCGGCCCGCAGGCCCACCCTGCACGCCCTGCCTTTGCAAACTGCCGCCCCACGCCCTGCTGACACACCACATCCTCTTTGTCCACCCTGATCGCCGCGCTCCTGGTCGCTTGTGCTCCCTGTGGGCTGCTCTTGTATGTGAGGGGATTTGACCACTGTCACTCTTGTCCCCGTCCCCGTCCACGCTGAGCCAGAGCTGTCGCTCGTCAGGAGCTCACTTCTCCAGGTCTGGCTGGGTGGAGCTGGGTCACCTTCTTTCTCCCTGCACTTTTGCCTTCGTGGTTTTGCCGCTTTAGGAAGGGTCCCCCGGCGCGATCCTCCGCTCCAGAGCCCTTCGCCTCGGTGGCTTTGCTGAAATGGCGGTACAGTGGGTTTTAAACTGCCACTGTCACCCTTGTCGCCGACCATGCTGAGTCAGAGCTGCTGCTCCTCAAGAGCTCACTCTTCCGGCTCTGGGGGGGCAGCTCTGGAGCCATCCGACCACATCTCCGTGATGCCAATAAGATTGTAGCCCTGCAGGCGTGCACATGTCTCTAACTCCTCTTGTTTATTCCTCATGCTACGTGCATTTGCGTAGAGGCATTTAAGTTGGGCCCCCGATGAAGCTGTCTTACTGGCTGGAGTTCCTTTGTCCTGCTCTTCAGGTGCTCTCCTGCTGACCCGTGATCCTTCTCCAGGCTCTGGGCATCTGTTGCTGGCCCTGGCATCAAACTGGTAGGAGTGGGATGAATTGAGGTTCCTCTCCCCCGGCAACCTTAGTTTAAAGCCCTCTTCACCAGCTTGGCAAGCCTGTGACTGAAGATGCTCTTCCCCTTCTCTGACAGATGGACCCCATCAGACCCCAGTATACCAGGTTTCTCAAAGTGAGTCTCATGGTCTAAGTAGCCGAACCTCTGGCTGCAGCACCAGTCCTGTAACCACGTGTGCCGGTTGGGGGAGTCATTGGCTGTTTGGCCATGGGCTGTGGGTCCATTGCAGACTGCGCTTGGAACCAGCTATCTAACTCCTTCTCCGCCTCCCAGATGTTGCGCAGCCTTCTCACTGTCTCCTGCAGCTCAGCCACCTGCTGCAGGAGGTCCTCCCCTGGGCACACTTGTCCAGGCAGGTCTGCCGCCTGTCCCTGCCCCAGGAGAGAGGTCTAGGCACTGCCTGCAGTCTGAGGTCCGCACTGCAGCCTCTCCCTTCAGCAGCTCCCTCTATGTGGAGGCATTGGCCACCGCTGGGGTAGATGGTGCGGACCCCCCAGCCGGATCTGCGGCCTTTGCTCTCAGAGGAGTGCCCACCATTCTGCCTTGAGGGTGTTGCGTTAAAGGCTAGAGTAGCCCAGGTTGTCGTTATAAGTCCGGTCGTGTTCAGTAAACTGAACTATCATGATCACGGATGCACAAATAACATGATACACTTGCTCAGTCTAGTCGCATTCCATGAACTACCACGACCACACTCAAAGGGTTTGGTCGCATTCAATGAGAACTATCACGACTAGATTAATGAGCAGTGCAGTTTATTAAAGCAACAGATACACAGGTTCTTTGGATTGCCAGTGATAAAATTACTGCCTACAAAGCACGTGCAAATGCCAAAAGTATGAGTACAAACTACTTGGCTACAAACRCGTTAAAAGATGTAAAGTGACTCTATAGAGATTTCTAAATTTCCCGGGCAGGCACTTGGTATGACCGAGTGTTTGAATCTTACCCAAAGGCATCCCGATGGGAGGGAAGAGAGGCTCAGCCCGTCGACTGATCCCAGAAGTTAGAGTAGTACACGGCGATGGTATCTTCCCTAACATCCTCTCTCTCACAAGCTATTTTTATATTATTTTTTATCTTTCGGGTGGAGCTTGAGTGACTCTAGTCATACATACCTTTGTTATGATTGGTGTAAAGCTTTCTCGCTTCGTTTTTTCACCAAAAGGACAGCATTTCATCAAAAAAGTGACAGACCGCTGACTCAGGATAGTGAATATGCAGCTTATCGGTACCATGGTATCTCTCAGTTCCCGTTATCTCACAGAGCCTGGCCGTGGTGTCTCCACTCCGATCCACCCTCTGTACAGTTCCTCCTAGAGTTAGCACACCAAGTTCCCCTGATGTTCTAACATCTAAGATAACAGGCCTAGGGAACGCCCGTGGAATGGATTTCTTGCATACCAGCTGCACTACACCCTGGAAGCTTCTTCAGTGCTGTACCTTTCTTTAAAATATGAATATAAGTCAAATTTCTAGGTTACCTCCAGCAATTATTCCACAGAGGGTCAGGTAGGATGAGTGCCCTTGACCTGTACAGATGGTCACAGAACGGTGCCCGGTTGCTGGGCTATGTATACGCCAAGTCTCCCACTCGGCCCATGGAATGCCCCTCCTTTGAAGAGGCACCCTCCCTGCGCACCTTCCCACACAAACTGACCCGCCTGCACCGGAGCTGATTGCCTTTGCGATCCCAGGCCCTTTGCTTGTCAACGCTGTCCGTCACTCCCTCACAGGGCTACTGGTTGCTCTCTCCCTTCCCCATCGTTCCTAGTTTAAAGCCGTCCTTATCAGGTCAGCCATCCTAATGGCAAAGATACCTTTGCCCTGCTTAGTATGGCTAAGCGAGTCTCATGGATCAAGTTAATGACAGTTTAGAAAAGGAAAGCAAAAGCTGCGCACACAAACAAAGCGAAGTAAGGAATTAATTCACTTCTTCCCATCTACAGGCAGATGTCCAGCCTCTTCCAAGAAAGCACGGCCTCAGCACGCATAATGGTTACTTGGGAAGACAAGTGACATAACCATGTCCCCCCTTCCTCCCCCTTTCCCTGAGCTTTTATTGCTGAGCACGACATCATATGATACGGGATATCCCTTTGATCACTTTGGGTCAGCTGTCCTGGCTGTGTCCCCTCCCAAGACCTTGTCTACCCCCAGCACACTGGCCTTTGGGGGTGGGGGGTAGTTGGAGAGCCAGCCTTGCTGCTGTGCAAGCCCTGTTCAGCAATAGCCCAAACACTGCTGTGTTATCCACAGTGTTTTAGCAACAAATATGAAGCACAGCGCCATATGGGCCGCTGTGAAGAAAGTTAACTGCATTCCAGCCACACACAGTACAGCCCCCATAGAATCATAGAATCATAGAATCATTAAGGTTGGAAAAGACCTCTGAGATCATCAAGTCCAACCATCGACCCGCCACCACCATGCCCACTAAACCGTGTCCCAAAGCGCCACATCTACAGGTTTTTTGAACGCCTCCAGGGATTGTGACTCCACCACTTCCCTGGGCAGCCTGCTCCAGTGCTTGACAACCCTTTCAGTGAAGAAATTTTTCCTAATATCCAATCTAAACCTCCCCTGGCACAACTTGAGGCCATTTCTTCTCGTCCTATCGCTAGTTACTTGGGAGAAGAGACCGACACCCACCTCGCTACAACCTCCTTTCAGGTAGTTGTAGAGAGTGATAAGGTCTCCCCTCAGCCTCCTCTTCTCCAGGCTAGATAATCCCAGGTCCCTCAGCTGCTCCCAGCACGGCTCCCAGCATACATCAGGTCTTAGCATGAGCTGGGTTAGCCAAAATCTAAGCAGGAGTTGAGTGACCAGTCCCAAGGACAGAGGGCCATCTCTCCTGGCCTTGGGGAGAGACGCCAGGCACTCCCTGCAGCCTGGGACTTGGAGGGCTGCATCCACCACCCGAAGCTCCACCTGAAGTTGAAGCCTCTGTCTTGGCAGGGGCAGCTGCTTCAACACCTGCTGGGGAAAGTGCCATGTGGTGTGCCACCACCATACCTGAGACTGTTTATGTTGGTTTGAACTCAGATGAGGCCCCCTTCCTTGCACCCTTTTACACAAACTACTGTCTCTGTTAGCTGCACTCTAGGCCTGGCTTTTATATAGGCCCCTGCCTAACACCAGCTAAAAGGGTGCTTGACCATCCCTAGTCAGGGGTCAGCTAGAACATAGGCTGGAGGCACCCTTTCATCAAGGACTGCTGTCAGAGTTTGTTAGAAGCTACTGGAGCCACCCTTACCTTGTCCTTACCCTCACCTGGCATCAGCAGGCACCCTCAGGTTCCTCTGTGGGTTCCCGGGAGTTCCCAGGTCCCAGGCAAAGTGCCCAGAAGCTCAAGAAGATCTCAAGAAGGTCTCAAAGAAGCAGAGCCCAGACACTGCTGCACAAACTGCTGCATCTGTTGGCTGCCTCTGTTAGCCCTGCTCCTCTCAGACTATTAAACAGCTGTCAGGAGCAGGGGGTCTCCAGTGGAGACATTTGCCTTTAATAGTCCTATTTGGCCTATAAAGAAGGTTTGGGTCCTGTTATGGGAATGTGGGTTACTGGCTTTGTAACAGCCCCGCCCCGGGGCTGCAGTCGCTCCCAATAGTGTCACCCTGCTAGAGCGGTCAGAGGCTGGGGTGAGCACCTGGCTTGCTGTCACCGACTTGGCAAATGCCTCTTTCAGCATCCCTAGTGCTGGGGAGACCCAGGGCCAGTCTGCCTTCTCCTGGGAGGGCCACCTGTGGTGCCTCAGGGAGGCAGGCGCAGCCCCACGCCTTGTCAGGGGACTGTGGCACAGCCCTTGGAGGAGGGCAGCCTGTCCCCAAAGTGTGGGATGTCCTGTTAGGCTGGCGACACTCTGGTGACTGCACCTACCGAGCAGGATGTTGGAGAGGCATGGGGGACTATTGTGGACACTATGAGAAAGCATGGCTGCAAAATTAATCCATGGAGAGCACAACAATCCCACACTGTAAAATGGGAATGTTGTATTTCCATGCAGGCAAAGCCAGGTCCCCATGGAATCAGTGTTTTGCAGGAAAAAATAGCCCAAATAGGACTATCAAATGCAACTTAATCTCACCTGGAGCCGTTAACCCCTGCCTGGGCTCAGGAAGCCCCAACATGAACTCGGAGCAGAGACAGTGTGCCTGGTTCACAGATGGATCAGCCAAATACGTTAAGAGGGAGAGGTGGTAGAGGGCTGCCATCTTTAATCCAGCTAAGCAAGGTAGGAGGAGGATAGTGGTCAGTATGCAGAACTAATGGCTGTATTAATGATACCAGAGGAGACCAAAACTCCTGAGTTGTAACTAAAAATAATGCCTTTGTTTTATCTCATGCAGAACCTGTATGTGAAGCCCCACACTACTGCTTTCGCTCACTGTGTATCAACGAACATGAAGTGCCAGATGCCCCTACCCTACCCTCCTGCTGCACCAAAGCTCCTTGTCAGCTACATCACACAAGCAACTGGACTATGTGGTGAAATTTGCACCACCATTGTCTTACGGGAGATGGAATGAGGGGTGGAGTCCAATGGCAGGACATCTTTGGTGGTCCTAGACCTAGTATTGTTGCTGTTCTGCACTTATTCTAACTAGTATTTGTTTTACTTGTCATTATGCTTGTATTATTATTCTTCACAGAATCACTTTGTATGTAAGAATCTCTCTAGTAGCCAAACAGCTTACTAATATAATCAGTAACTTTTAATATCTTTAAGGAAGTTCAACTGTATGTGGATCAAGGGGGGAATGTAGTGAAGCTGACCGGAAGACCATTGTACATCGAGGAGTCAGTGATCCGCATAGCAGTGAACCTGCGTAGACCCAGATCTGTGCTGTGCTGTTCTGTCCTGCACGTACAGCATCGCCTTCAGGCCTGTGCCGTGCCCCATGCCTCCCTCGGTGCAGAACAGAATCAGCCGAGTGAGGGCAAAGGAGGAGCCCGCGGGCAGCTCCCACTTGGTACTGGCAATTGCATCGTTATACTGTTAGCTCTAATAAACAGCATTTAAATGGTATTTTACAGAGTCTGGGTGCCTTTCTTACTGGGATCATAACAGATCAGCAGCTCCTGATGCAAAGCAGTTTCCCACAATTCCACTTTTTCAATAGATGATTTGATGATTTAACATTCATCCCTGAAGTCTGCAGTTAAGAGGCTAGGAATTGTCTTCCCCTGCTTATGGTCTCTGTGACTATTTCGGGTACCAGTTATTTTGCTTTACTAAAGATGGGAACAACTCCACCTCCTGTCTTTGGCAGACACCAAAAAGCTGGTAGTCAGCATATTCACAATTCTTCCTCATCTGCTTTTGTGTCTGTTTTTGAACAGCCACTTCTTGTAATGTATAAGGACCAATAAGAAGGAATTCCTTCACACTAGTATTGTGAGAGAGTAACCCAGCACAGCCATCCAGTTGTATTGGGTTTATGTGGCAAGGTTTTGGTAGTGGGAAGGCTGCAGGGGTGGCTTCTGTGAGAAGATGCCAGAAGCTGCCACCGTGTCGGATGGAGCTATTTCCAGCTGCCTCCAAGATGGACCTACCCCTAGCCAAAGCTGAGCTCATCAGCGGTGTCAGTAGTGCCTCTGTGATAACATATTTAAGAAAAGGTAAAAACACTGGGAGGGAGGAGTGAGAAAATGTGAGAGAAACAACTCTGCAGGCACCAAGGTCAGTGAAGAAGGAGGGGGAGGAGGTGCTCCAGGCACCAGAGCAGAGATTCCCCTGCAGCCCGTGTTGAAGACCACGGTGATGCAGGTTGTCCCCCTGCAGCCTATGGAGGTCCACGGTGGAGCAGATATTCACCTGCAGCCCGTGGAGGACCCCACACCAGATTGTGCTAGCAAACTTGCAGGCATGAGAGAGGTTTGAGAGAGAAAGCATGAGTCAAACAGTAAAAGCACATTGAAGTTCTGAAGTAAGATGGGGAATAGCATTGCATTAGATGGTGGTATAGTTGTTCAGAAGACTGTTTCTGACCCTGAAACCTTTTCCAGAAGATATTCAGCTGGAAACTGACTCCTTGATTCAGCCATGTCTTAAGGAAAAAGACCAGAAAGTACCTGAAAGGCAGTATCTGGTCCTCTCCCATCCTTAGTTTTTCCACAGAGAAAAGATACAGAAAGTAGGAAGAGACAAAAGGTACATGAGCCAAATAATTTTTCTCTTTGGCTCTTGAAAAAAGAAAAAAGAAAAGAGAAAAAAGAAAAACATCATGGAAAACAGCTGGGTGGATGAATATACTTTCACAGAATGAGCTATGCCACTTAACAGTCAAGTGGTCTAGGTCTCCACCAGACCCAGGTCCCAGTAAAACAGCTATTCATCTCCTAAAAGCAGGCTTGTCTTGAGTTAGCTCAGGGAAGGAGCTAGGACACAGGAGTAGAGCCAAGAAACAGCTGTAAAATTTTTATTTCTGGCTTTCTGCCCCTCCAGGACTCTCTCACAACCTCGGTTTCCTCGGTGAAGTATTTTGGCAGAAGGGATGCTTACAGAGCCTGGGATGTGAACTGTGTGGGCTGCAGCCAAGAGCCCCTCCATGTGGCTCCCTGAGTCTTACCTTGTTTTATCTCTCCCTCTGCCCCTGCCCCTGTCCCTGAGATGGCTTCAGGGTCATGTTGATAGATCCAGGGGTAACCGACCTGCTTGCACACTCATGCCACTATTCATCTGAGCAGTAACAGTTATTAATATCATCGTCAGTTATCTCCTGTATCATTGCGAAGAATGCACTAAAAGTCATGGAAAAAAAAATCTGGTTAGCATTTGGAATATCTCAAATGATTTCAAAGATTTTCCAAAACACTCTTAGGGAATCTGGACTGATGTGGCTGCCATACCCCATTGCCTTGTGCTGATCATTCCCGTGGTGGGTAATAAGGTTTCAAATGTGCTGTTTAATTTGCAAATGTCTAGTGCTGAGCAATGGAAGTTGCTATAGACATTGAAGTTATTAAACATCGGTAGAACATTAGGCATTAAGTCTCTGTGTAGTAGAAAATGGCTTGGTTTTTCATTGAGATTTTAAATTTCAACAGTTGCTTTTAAACATCTGTGTCTCAGTCCAATTTAACTCATAATTCTATTACATATTTTGTACAAATCATTCATATAATAGATTTGATTTATTACTACCCTGTGGAGTTGGCAGAGACAATATAACTCTGTTACGATGCTTCACAGAAACACCGCAAATATAATAGATTCATAAACTATTTCTTATTGACGTAAAAGTCCCTTCCCTTCCCAGTTAAGCACACCTGTGCTGTGAGAATACAGAATGACACATATTTCCCTGGTGGCAAATAGGAAAACTGTATAGTCTAGTGAAAGATATACTGGCAATTAGTCTGCTGAAGGGTGAACATTTGCCAGGTAATATTAATTCTCCCACAATTTTTAGAAAAATTCAGTGTTTAGAACAAAAAAAAAGGACATTCAGTTAAATTTATTTCCCAGTCTGCAACTATTGGGTCTTTCATTTAATTTGAGTTAGAAATAGAGAAAAGAAGAAACGCTGCATTACTGTGTCACTTGCATAAGCTATTGCTATTTGTTGATCCCTCCCTTAGGAGGACACGAAAGAGACCACTCTTCTCATCACCTCTGTTGGCTATAGTACTCAGCTGTGTAAGCCAAAATTAGACATATCAAAGCACCTTTGATCACTTCATTGTCTGTCAAGTCCCTTCCAAAGGCAGCACTGTCTGCTGTAATGGGTTGTATTACTTTCAAATGCCATCTTTAATGTGTGTTCCTTCAGATCCGTGATACTGTTTGAGGTGCTGACTGCGTAGCACAGCGCTGAGAGCCTTGCAGGTGGGTCTATTAGTTTCAGTGTGTTCCTGTTTCTCAACAGCATGTGGTTTGATTGCAGAATTGGTGAAGCAAGAGCATCGCAAGAATTCGTCTGTGTTTTTCTGTATGCACGCAACCACAAAGTCATCCGGCAGTGTAGGTTTGAATGAGTTATGGGACCATAAAAAAATACTTCAATTCACAAGGCTATCAACTCTTTGTCATGAAACAAAAACACCTGCCAGAAGAGTTTCATTCTTACTTGATAATCACAGCACAAATAGGCACGGGACAAAGCCATCATTTAAAGGGATATTTTTATGCAGCAGGCATGCTGCAGAGCATCTGAGGCATCATGGTCTAAATTTAGTTACTAATTAGAAAAACACTTTTCACAGATGCCATTAATCACCCAACAGTCTGAGAACTGTCTCTTTTAAAAAGGGAATGTTATACCCATTAGTAAAGTACCCATCACAGGATTTGACTTCTCTTGTCCAATAGCTCCAGCAATGTGTCATTACTCATGTAAGTAACTTCTTGGTTACCACTGGTAAAAGTAATTCTTAGCTACCTTAGGCTGATACTGAAATTTTGTCCTTGGTCAGAAATCTCACTGAAGAAACTGCAGAAATACATAGTGAGTCAGCATTCTTCCATTAGTTTCTAGACTTTTATAAAATTTCTCTTTATCTTCTGTCTTTCAGGCTGTTAGGACAAAATCAGATCTTGATTTCATATTTTGCTCCAATAATATGTGATTCAGAAACTTCCTTTTTCATACATAGGAGCTAAAATGCTGAGATATTCACGTGATTCCAGGAGGCAGGTCCCTGAGGAGTCATTTATAGCGTGAGTAAAATAGCAAAGTTGGCACCTAGAAATGATTAAATAAGTTGGAATAAAACTGCAGTACGGGGAACAGGATAAAAGTTACTAGTGGTGGGAAAATGGCTTTCTGTGTCACATGAAAAATCTTGAATTTTCAAAGAAAATAATGTCTCAAATATTTTAACCAAGAGAAAAATCCATTGTTAAATGTTACAGTGATGATTTATGTGAGCTGTGGTTCATTGGCCAAATGCATTCAATTCTTTTCTTTGCGCTGGGTCATATTTCCCATGGTGTCTCATTTTGGAGAAGAAAATGGCTCAAGAAACTCATGAAGGATTGTATGGCCACAGGCATATTTCAGGAAATGTAAAGTGTACCTGGATACTCTAGAAATGGAAAAGTATAAGGGCACGGAGCACCTGTTCTGCAGCACCGCTGAGGCACACTAGTTACACATACTCTGAAACACTGGGTTCTTGGCCAACTCTTCATTCCAAGCTTTCACTCTTAAGCTCTCACTGTTCCAAAGAAAAATATATATTATGTGTGGGAAAGCCTGCCCTTTCAGGAAAAATAAAAAAGGATCTTAATTTTGAGTTTCGACAGAATTTTTTCAGTTAGCCTTGGAAAACCTGAATGACACCCATCAACAAAATCCATGTATCCTTTGCTGGTTTTGCTTTTTTTTTTTTTTCAAATTCTAAGCAAATTTCTACCAATTTCCAGGTATATTGTTGAATTGTATTTTAGAAGGAACTTGCTGAAATAAGGATATGGTAAATACTAAACAAAGGCTTTAGGATTTGTCTTCAGGGTCATGGTAATGGGCAATATTTGTAGACCAAGTCAATCATATCTTTTAGAGAGATGAAAAATGCAAGGATTTAATAATTACTGATTCTTAAAAGTCTCAGAGACTTTGACAGGCATTGGTTTACTAACTGACAATTAGACACTTAGGCTCAGCTGGTCGTTGCAAGCTTCCCTTCTAGTTAATGGACTCAGAGAGGTACCTTAAGAAGGAGATTCATTCTACCTTCTCAGATATCTCTTATAGATATGTCAGCCAAATAGCCTGTTTTAAGAGCCATTCAGGGCCATTCACTATGGAGGGAATTGGGAAACAGCGAGGGAAACAGTGAACATTTTTGCTTACTGTTTGTGTCGGAAACACTTCTGGATTTCCTTCACTCAAAAATGCTTCAATGCTAATGTTTTGCTCATAGAAAATGATGCACATCTCCATTGTCTGATAATCACTGCTCTCTCCGGGGACACATTCTGTATAAATAATTTCTGAACACGTGATCAGCTATGTCTGTTCATTCAGGTTTCTTTCATGGGTATCTAACCTCTATTTTTACCTCATCTATATACACACAGCTATAAATTAAGTAAACACAGAGGCATGTACCTTCATTTTCTATTTTGGAAGATATCTGTAAAAAGAGTTTTCTCTGTCTTAATTTTAGCAGTTTAAAGTTAAAATTAATCTGGTGCAATTCTCCCTAATTATTGGTCTGGGGATTCTTTAAGATGAGTTTGCTGAAAAGACTTAATCTTTGAAACCTGAGGCATGTTGCTTCACCACAGTTGTTCATGCAGACCCAGCAGTATCATTTCTGTTCCTGGGCTTAGAGAACTATCTCAGCAACAATCAAGTGTTCAAGGCATAATTTCAGTATCTGAAAATTCTCTTTCTTTCAGTATTTTCTTACATGGACAGTCACCTCAGTGAATATTCTGGCTTCTAAAGCCATTTACTAGTACACTCCCTGAAAGCAAATCCAGACTCAATCAAAGAGGATTAGCCCTCTCTGTCCTGTGAGGTGGCCGTTCCGCTCTTAGCCTTTTTCATCTCACTTGCAGCTTTCAGTTTTTGAAATTCGTGGTTCAGTTCCCCTGGGAGCCAAATTCATAGATATGTTGTATGCAAGAAATTCAGTAAGAGAACAGAGAATGGGGTTATCTGCTAATATAAACACAGCTGTGTATGGTAAGTGGCACATAGCTGTTTATATCCAAATTCAGGCTATCGTACAACAGACAAAATAAATAAATACTTCAAATCAAAAGAAAATAAAAATGTTGTTGTTTTGCCATTTCCTTTTACCTAAAAGCACTTATGCAGATGCATAGTTTGGGATCAGACAAGAAGATAAGAAGAAATAATTTGCACACTTTTACACAAGTATCATTTAATGATGTTTCAAGTCCTCGTATTACTTCAGCAGGCATGGGAGGCATTGAAGAATTTCTGGGAATGTGTGTGATTCCATAAAAGACTAAGTGATCCTCTTTCATCCTATTTTTCTTTCCTTTTTTTGTCCATGGCTTATGAGTGTATTAGATGAGAATTTTGTAAATAGTTTTTCTCAGAAATCTTTGCCAGCAGTTAATACTAGCTTTCTAGTTAATACTGCTGGAAAAATGCAATGAAAATGCTTCCAGTCCCAAAAGAGAAAAGTGTTTCTTGTCATTCTTATTTATCAGAATGAGCACTTATTTATCAAAATGAGATAGCCGTACTCGTTATTCAGAATAAGACATCAGCAATGCTGTGCATATTTAAATAAATTCACCAGAGTACTGGAAGCAGTATAGCTTTGTTACTACTGGATTATATTAGACTAAGCAGCTGTACTAATAGCTAATATCACTGTGGCACACACAACTAGCCCACAGCTTATGTCCTCTGTATGCAGTCAATGGCCTAATGCTATCTGTTATGGTACCAGGGAGGATAATTACCAAAAGAGGACCCCAAGCATGTTACTGTTTCTTGAGGAAGGCTGGTAAAAAATATTTCTAGATTTAGTTTGCAGATTAAAGAAAGAACTTAAAACAATCTTCCACTTTGTCTGGATCTTCAGTTCTGCCATCCTTGGCAGATTTGTGAGCTGCTTTGGTGCTGGGACTAGCAATGCCTGGTGGGATCCAGAGCCTCCTTCTCAAATAGCTCTATTGGGTCTTCACAGGGATCTCCAGACTTAGTAATTTCTTCTTCCTAAAAGAACTATGGAGAAGTTTTGAGGATAGAGCCACACAGCAGTAAGAGCAGAAAAGGTGAAAGAAAATGCATATTTAATATAGGTTCACTAACTCAGGTTAACAGATTTTGTTTTAAATTATAATGAGGATTAAGCAATTTGATAACTGTATTTAGTAACATTGTACAAAGCCTACTGGGGGATTAAAAGCTGTAACTGAGCTGCCCACTGGTGATAGGATTAGACAAAGCAGCTGAACCAATCCAACACCTCATTGCGAGCTAAAGGGGTTGTCTTGCTCCCCTTTTTCCCTTCCCCTTGCATCTCTCCCTGTGTGTCTCCTTCCAGCTTTGCTATACTTCCTTTCTGTTGAAGTGGCTGTCACTCTCTTCTGACCCTGTACTGAGACCATCCAACTTGAAAATGGTCGGAAAACTGTGCTTGGTTTTTTTTCCCCTTGAATTAGTTTTCAGCTAGATCAGTGAGCTGAACTTGCTCAACATGCAGTCAGAGGAGCACTAGGGCCAAGATAAGGAAGGGAGCAGGTTAAGCAGTCATGGTGAGGGTGAAAAGGAAGAAAGGAGAAGAGAGATGGGAGAGCTGGACTGCACCTTTCAGGGACAAGCAGCCATCAGTTCAACTCAGCTCAGCACTATAGCCTAACCCCATTTCTTATTAATGGGGTTAATCAGCTACCTTAGCAGCAGCAGTATATCAACCCAAATTGCAAACTTTGATTAGTTATTTAAGTGGAGTAATTTTCACTGCTATTCATCAATCGGACGTTTATTTTTACTTCTCCTACCAGTACGCTGATGGTGGGACCAAACGTCTTGGTCAGGTGTGCTGGATACTGCAGTACTTTATGTTGTTCCCAAAAGAACTCACAGGCTGTCCAGTTAGGACATTGCACCTGAAATCTTCCTCTGTTTTGCATCCTATTTCATCTAAGAGGGAATCTTTCATATCCCTTTTGAAGCCATGTTAAAGAGCCAGGCTTGGTTTTGAGATGGTACAGAGGGACTGGTCGTTCTTGGGATCCCTCCAATGTAAAACTGAACAACTGGGTGTCATGGACTGCAGTGTAACACAGCAAAACTCTCTGCTGTTCTGTTCTGACAGTCCTATCCGTAGATGTCCTCAGCCAGAAGGCTAGTGATTGTAAAAGCTGGATTTCATAGGAGGGAAATTAGCAGCATCCATCTGCTCCAGGAGGAATCCTTGTTCCACTGCAAAAGGGGAAAATGGGTTGAACAATTAGACAGAGATGCAGCTCTGTCTAAATTTAGTTTCAGAGATAATGTAGGTGTGTCTTCTGCTGCTTGTATTCCCAGTGATTTCCCTGAAGCAGAATTCATGTCTTTATGTTCTCTATAAACCATTTAAGACATACTGGGGAGGAATCTTTGTACATAGCCTCTAAGGTTCTGGGCAAGTTATAACCGACTGTTTTTCCTTTGCTTAACCCTGTTCATTAAAGAAAGAAGAACAAGAGGAGAAACCTTTCCATTAAGTCATATATATGTCTGTCCAAAAAAGCTTTCACCAAAGATTCAGTGGATACTCTCTGGGCACACACTTACAGTGTCCTGTGGTCTGTAAGAGGGCAGGAAACATTATGCTTTGTTTTTCAAGGAACAAAGATGTGCATCAGTTCAAACACCATCCTGACTGTAATGGGAAAAAAGCTGATAGTGGCAGGACAACATAAAAGGAAACTGCAGAAGGAGCACAGATGCAGCAGAAGCCTGGAGAATACAGAGTGGCAATGGTGATGGTCGCATGAGAAAAGTCGGAGGTATGGAGGAGAAAAAAAAGCTTAAGCTTGAGCATAATGCAGACTATAGGGAAGTGGAGAAGCAGATCAATAGTCACAGCTGACTTGGTCTAGTATTGGCAGCAGTCCTGCTGTAAACAGGGGTTTGGACTAGATGACCTCCAGATGTCCCTTTTAATCAACATTTCTGAGAGTCTTTGAATTCTTGAAGGGTCAGGTGAGGACATGCTGCCATTCTGTGTTTTTTCTGTATTGAAAAATGCCAATACATTGCATAAGTTTTCAAAGACATCTCCTGATGGCCTTTGTGCAGGGATCCTTCTCCTCACCCAGAAGGGCAGCTCACAGAGGAGCAGTTGAGATGTGCTACATGAAGATAGGTAGGGATGTGACACAAGGGCTGGGGGGGTGAAGGGAACAGATTGTTGGTGGGCTTTATAATGGGATACAGATACATTGTTCATTCCTTGGAAAATGAGTAGAGAAAGCTGGTAATCATTACGAAGTGAGGACCATGTGGTGCTCTGCAGGTGTGCCTGCCAGGTCAGTCCTAGAAGGAAAGGTTTCCAGATCGTGTACTGATGCTGATAAGGGTTAACATAAGCTCGCAATATGCTACATGATCTTCTCAGAGAGGCTGAAGCCTGGGCAGCTGAGCAAAGCTCAGCTCTAGCCTTTGTGCTTCGTGTCATCTTTCCAGATGAAGGATGGTGCACATCCATGAGGTCACTTGAGGACACTGTCTGTTAAGCCAGAAGGGCATTGTCTTCCTGGGTTCCAGAGTAACCATAGCTGTGGTTTTCTGTTTCTCTGCTGGCCCAGGACAGGAGACATAGACCTCACTCAAATCCTGTCCCACCTCCTGATAGGGCTCTCCTGTAGTCAAGGAGCTTTTCAGTAGAGCTCAATGCCCTTCCCAAGGGCATAGAGCTTTCACCTCCTGCTGCTGAGAGCAGCTGAGAAGCTCCCTGAGCCCCTTTTCTTGTTCTCAAAAGCAGGAAGAATTGCCAGAAGTGAAAAAAAAATCTGGCAGAAAGGGATGAGCGAGAAATGAAGCCTGCCCAAGGCTGGTCTTCGTTATGCATGCAGCTGCGAACAATTACAGTCACGCCCACACACCATAACACACCTAATCGTGCCTTGTAGGCACAGCCCACAGCAGCCACAAGATGCTCTCAGCCTATGTTGCAAAAACCATCCCAATTATTATCAAATCTACTAGACCTGCCACGACGGGCACTCGGTCTTCTTTCCAACACATTCCCCGATAACCCAAATCAATCATGAATGCATGATGTTGGTATCGCAGCGTTTCAGGCAGTGAAGAAGGCAAAGGCTAATGAATGGAAAAATGCAGATACAATATCTTCTGTAGGAATCTGTATTTTCTGCAAGGGTTGTATATTGCCCCTCAGCCTAGGACCTGGGGACTATATGAAGACTAACAGCTGCAGAGACCTAACTGCATACGTGTGTCTGTAATTAATTCTGATGAGCTACTCAGACCAGCCTCCCTTGCTATATAAACTATGAATACAAATAGACATGATAGTCGAAGTCTTCATTTCTAGAACAGAGGGAGAATTTCCTAGCTCCCAGGTTTTATGTACCCTAATCACGTCCCAGTTTAATTTTGGAGCAAGAACTGGGAATATGCTATCTTCCCAAAACCTGCACGGCCCACTTTCCATGTAAAGGAAACCAGGGTACAAGAGGTGCAAGAAGGAGCAAGACCCAAGGGTATGCCACAGCATGTTGAGAGCCCAGAGAATTGTGGTGAATGGAGTCAAATCTGGTTGGCGGCCGGTCACGAGCGGTGTTCCCCAGGGCTCAGTTTTGGGGCCAGTCTTGTTTAATATCTTTATCAATGTTCTGGATGAGGGGATCGAATGCACCCTCAGTAAGTTCGCAGATGACACCAAGCTGGGCGGGAGTGTTGATCTGCCTGAGGGTAGGAAGGCTCTGCAGAGGGATCTGGACAGGCTGGATCGATGGGCCGAGGCCAATTGCATGAGGTTCAACAAAGCCAAGTGCCGGGTCCTGCACTTCGGTCACGACAACCCCAGGCAACGCTACAGGCTTGGGGAAGAGTGGCTGGAAAGCTGCCCAGCGGAAAAGGACCTGGGGGTGCTGGTCGACGGCCGGCTGAACATGAGCCGGCAGTGTGCCCAGGTGGCCAAGAAGGCCAACGGCATCCTGGCCTGTATCAGGAATAGTGTGGCCAGCAGGAGTAGGGAGGTGATCGTGCCCCTGTACTCGGCACTGGTGAGGCCGCACCTCGAATACTGTGTGCAGTTTTGGGCCCCTCACTACAAGAAGGACATTGAGGTGCTGGAGCGTGTCCAGAGAAGGGCGACGAGGCTGGTGAAGGGTCTGGAGAACAGGTCTTATGAGGAGCGGCTGAGGGAGCTGGGGTTGTTTAGCCTGGAGAAGAGGATGCTGAGGGGAGACCTTATCGCTCTCTACAACTATCTGAAAGGAGGCTGTAGAGAGGCGGGTGTCGGTCTCTTCTCCCAGGTAACTAGTGATAGGACGAGAGGAAATGGCCTCAAGTTGAGACAGGGGAGGTTTATTGGATTGGATATTAGGAAAAAATTTTTCACCGAAAGGGTAGTCAGGCATTGGAACAGGCTGCCCAGAGAAGTGGTGGAGTTACCATCCCTGGAGGTGTTCAAAAAATATGTGGATGTGGCGCTTCAGGACATGGTTTAGTGGGCATGGGTACTGGGTTGACAGTTGGACTCGATGATCTTAAAGGTCTTTTCCAACCTTAATGATTCTATGATTCTATGATTCTATGTTACAGTAGGTAGTGTCTACACAGCCTGCTAAGTAGGTTATTTCTTACAGACACTTAATTTAGACATTATAACTTCTTTCCAAATTGACAGAAAGGGGCATCATGGTCTGACAACAAGCTCTCCAAGTTGCTCATTGCTCTCTTCACTGTTACTTTGAGAAGCTACTAAAATAAGCATTTAAAGATGGTGTCCTGAAAATAGCCCTGGGCATCTTCTGTAATGTCTCAAATGCAGGTCTCATCTTCTGAATTCTCAAACATAGGTCTCACATTTTTAGGAAGAAGTGTTTTTGGATATTATTACTTAACTTGTGGGTGGTTTAGGTAGGAGCTAGAGCACTCCTCAGGAAATGGCAGACCTAGGTTCAATTTTTGTTTCAGCATATTCAAATCTACAACTTCTGTCCTACTACCAGTATGATTTATTTTACCAGGTTTCTAACTTAGCTTAGTGCCAGCACTCCCTAAATATATCCTTGGGGCTGAGTAACTGTCCCAAGAAGTATTTGAGAATCACTAAGCCAGGCTAAGAGAGAAGGGGTGCAAGAATGACTCTGTAGTTTGGGCACTTGGCTGAAAAGGAGGGTTCTGGTTTCTGCTTTATGTTCTTACAGCTGTTCCTGGATTTTATTCTAGTAACTGTCTAATATAAAATTAATGTGCATATTTAAGCAAGGACTGCTGGGGACCATATTACAGAAGAGAAAGCTGCCCATGATGTCCCTCAAGAAATTCAAAGTGCTGCGGTGAGGTGAAATTCTGATAAAATGCACAAGGTTGCAGAGGCTTGATAGTGTTGAAGCACCATTTATGAGATGGTTGGGATAGGGACAGTGAGATGTTCTGGAACTGGCCTTTGGCAACGTTATTCGGATACCAGCCACAATGTATAGGGTCTACAATAGTACTGCTTCATCCTGATCTTGCCTAGGCAACAATTGGGTTCCCCCATTACAGACTGGTATCTTTCAACAGGAGAACTGGGCCAACTTGAGACAACCATCACCAGCAGTGTTAGCTGTCAAGACAGCTGGTAGATGTGGTGATCACCCACATTCCTGCCTAGCAAACAGCATCAGTTGGATTTGAAAACCAAATAACCTTCTCACCTCCATAGATGAGCCCCCTCAGCAGAACTGGGGAACAATGCCAAACCAGTGTGAGGAAGCACTGTGAACACCGTATAGCATTTCATTACTCGTGTGACAGGCAGGAGGTACCTGTGCTGTGTTTTAATCTGGGTTTGAACAAAACCTCTGGAATGCCAGGATCTGAAAGCAGCTCGCTGGAGTTCAAAAGGAAAAGCTGGAAGTAAAGGACCACAGAGGCATTAAATGATTAGCTTGGGTTGGCACTGCCAGTCATCACAGCAGATTGGTTTTCCAGTATTAATGCCAATGTTTAATGAGAATACTGCAGCCTTTAATCTGAAATAAACAGAGTTGATGTATTTGAATGAGATCAAGGGAGAATAAAAAGACAGCTTTTGACAGCTCCCATTCTAGCCAGTGTTGGCACAAAATTCTCCTCCGTCCTGTCCAGTGTTCCAGCTCTTTTAAAACAAGCCATGGTGTAGCCATGGTGCATTCAGTAGATCACCGGTGACTGAAAATGTAGTCACTGGAGATGATACACAACTCAACAGGCTGCAAAGGAGCTGTTCTATGATTTCAAAGAAGCCCGCATATTTTCTAATTTAGTGTTCCCTTTATAAAAAACTGACTTGTTCCTTCTCACACTGAGAAGTTACTTGGACTTACTGAGTTCTTTGGGGAAAATATTTCCATCTAAATCTGTCTACAGTCATCAGATGAATTCTGAATATACACAAGGGACGATTTTGTTCTTTGATCAACTTAAAATTTGACTGTGTTGACAGCAAGTTATGTCTGATCTCATTTACATCGGTGCATAACTCAATTTGCTTCAAGTAGAGCTGCTCTGGATTCACACCAGTGTATGTCTGAAGAGAGTTTGACCTTGCTTTTCAGGCTTTTACAGATAGTCGTTCTCAATCTTTCTGCAGGCTACTCAAGTTTACTTCTTCCATGCTGAATGATCACTCACTGCCAGCCAAGTCAACTCAACCCCTCCCAGGCAAGAAAGGTCAAAATTCTGTCCTCTTATTTGACTTCACCCATTGCCCAGAATTAAAGCTGAGATGTTTTCTCATTTTGTCAGGTCCTCCAGTCTCATACCTCAAGCTGAACCAGGAGCGCTTGCTCTCACATCCTTGTTTTCCTCCAACTATTGAGTCAAAAAAAGCATCTGACTTCAGAGCTCCCCACCTACTGCTCAGCAGTGGAATAATATCTGGAATATGCTATATGTGTAGTCTAAGACATATAGGAAATAATTAAGTGTTGCCATTGACATATGAATAAATTTGCACTTACGAAACGCAACTAGAGAAGTTACAGAAATGTCTTCTCATTTAATATCTCCTTTCCAACGGGAGGGAGAAAAAGAATCTCACCTCTTTCCTTCTAAACAAGAAGATATTTGGGTAAAGTAAGCATGTAAAGAATTGTAATTTTGAGATATTGTAGTAAAACAAGACAACACTTGTAGTTGCTTGTGCACATACGGCATTAAAAAAAACAAACACAAAACAGTAGAAAAATGCCTAACCTGATATATTTGGCTTGGATACAGTAGATTTTGCATCTCTGAATGGACAGAGTACCCCTTGCTTTTTTCCTGTCCCCACAAGGTTTTAAATTTCTGTCAACCATGCTTAGCCTACGTTTGACCCAATTAGGATATAACTATGTCCTCATGGAAAGTAAACAATGGCTGTGCTTTTGCGACTTCACAAGGATGTCAAATTAGATATCTTTCTGGACAATAGCTGGTAAATATCTTTCAGTGTGAAATCGTGTTTATCTCCACATTGGTGCTTCAACCTGTCATATCACCCTGAAATTGCTTAGGGACCGATCTGCTTCTGCCACAACTGGCAACTCCTCGCACAGAGTATCCTGCTGCCTGGTCCTTCCTGACCTGTCTGTGGATCTGTCTCACAGGGATCAATCTGCAGTGGCTGCAAGGAATATGCCACTGAATCCTTGGTTTCACTGCTGCTCTTCTAGACAGAAGAAGGAGTTTCTCTAATTATCCCTTCTTAGCAATAATTTTTGATTACATGTGTTCTTACACCTCCTCCCCAATTTACTTTGTTTGAGAACCAGCAGTTTAACCCTTTTGGTGTCAGCCAGCCCACATCCTTGCCAACCTGTTGCAATTGCAAGTGAGCTCCCTTGTGCTCTGGGGAGATTTCAGGGTGTTGGAGACCACAGCAGTGATTCTGTGGTGCACCCTGCTCCCACATGCCATCAATCAACTACCTCCACAGCCTGCATTGCCTGGCTGTGGAGGTAAAAACCAGACAAGCAAAACCTGTGGTCTGCTTTTGAGTCTAACACACCATGGTGATGTATGTGTCTGGGATGCTCTGACTGCCTCTGTACCGAGTCCCCTGCGGAGTATAATATGAGGGCTGATAAATGCCATTAATAGACCATCTCTAAATGCTTTCTCTACAGCTGTGGCCAGAGCTTACAAAAGCTTCTCAGAAATGAGTGTTGCCGCCCCACAGCTCAGGGGCTGGAGGCTGGTTGGGGCACATTCCCTATCTGAAGAAGGAGAGTGGGGCAGGGGTGTGTGCAGAGGAGCTGGGATCTCTGCTCCTGCAGCCACGGAGCTGGAAGGGTGGGGTGGTGACCACCAGTCCATTGCATCGCCTGACAACAGTAGCCATCAGCCACAGCCCTTCACAGTGACCCTGGAGGAAGAGCAGCAACCAGTCTGGCTCTCCCACACTCTGTCAACCACAAAGCCAGCAGCAGTCACGGGTGTTTTGCATCCCCCCAGCAGGCTGCTGCTCTGAGCAGCTACCTGCTTTGCCTGTTCCCAGAAGAGCTCTGGCTTGGGAGATAAGGTTAAATTGGACCACATTTTACTTCTGGTATATTTTTGATGTACTGGAGACCTGTAAAAATTCCTGCCCAAATCTAGATAAGTAAATTCTGTGACAGGTGAAAAAAAGAAAAGTTGGTCTTTCATGGCAACTTTATATATAGTGTTGGAAGTCGTTGGAGCTTCATGGAGTAATGAACACCCTTGTATAGTCCTTCCCCTGTACCAAGGCACAGCACAGTGCAGGAGCAAATGTGGCCTTATTTCATAATCTGCCTCTTGAAAAGTAGATGAAAAGTAGATGATAGGTAAAAAATAAATGGTTCTGTCACACTTCCCACTGAAATGTTCTTGTTCTTTATGGACAAGCTCAAGCAATTCCGTTTCAAAGCACCACACCCCAATCTGTGCTATAAATCAGGTGAGCTCCCTCAAGTCAGTGAGCCTGTGAAAGAAACACCCCCTCGAATCATGAGTTGCTGTTGCAGGGAGTGTGCACCAGAGAACACTCCGTTTTCACCACCTGGGAGCATCCAGGTCAAGTATTTTGAGACGGGGAGGCAATCATGCTGCCTATTTTTAAGCACCCAATTTAGGAGCTGAAATTGAAGGGTTGTTCTCCCTCAACAGCCAAGGGGGAGAGAGAGGTTCTTCCAGCCAGCAATCCAGAGTAGATATCTAATTACTGTGCTATAGATCGTCCTCTGAAAGAGCTCCTTCTGCCCATTGCCTGTAAGGAAAACTTAGTATGATGTCTAAAACAGGTCAGATGAGTCCTAAGATTTTCTGTTTCTCTTATTGTTGATCCAGGGAGCTGTGGGGAGATTAATCCAATCTAGGATCCTAAGATAATCTCCTGTGTTTGCTGGCTGAGGTTTGGCAGTATGTGTAACACCTCTTCTTCACCTGGATATCCCTACTCTGAGGACCTGTTTATATCCTGTTGACCAGGTACAATAACAGGGTGCCAGCCATAAAGAAAGCTTGAGGAGAGCTTGGCAGTGAAGGGGTTAATTGGTCACTGTTACACCTATTATTCACAATACCCAAAATATATCTCCCTAGCAATTCTTTTAAGGTCACTCTTGGAAATAGTACCAAACAAGAAGCCCTTTTTTCCATTCCCCACCCCAATTATTGTCATAAGTGTGTATAGTTACCGGGCTCAATTGTAGTGTTCCTGTAATGCTAAAGGATCCATGCACTGCCATTGTGCCTGCTCACAGCAATCCCTGTCTCAAGGAAAAGGCAGAATACTAATGCTTCATGCAGATGATGAAAGGCTGAAAACTGTTAATATGCTTACAAATAGGAGACATTCAATTCTGTAAATATTCTTATATGTGGGTAAGTGTAGTTTTTCTTCTCTGGCTCTTCAGTCTATATATGGGCACAAATAGAGATGAACGAATGGAGATGACCAGTGAATCAAATGATAAAACACAGAGAAGGTCAAAGCAGTAGCATTTATTGCCATCATCTCTCAGAGAATATATGAGGCATTAAAATTCTGATACTGTACCATATTCTAGTCACAAAGATTGTAACGAGCACAAGTAATGGCATCAAATGAATCTCGTCTAATGACACTAGCAATAACAAGAACAAGAAAAGGTGCAAACACAACCTCCTTGAGTATGATCCTAAATAGGTGTTTTATAGTCCATCTCAGAAGGCAGGGGCTGTGGCAACATACTAAGGAATGCACAACACAGCCAAGTTGATTAGTCACTAGTTATTGCACAACAGCTACTGTTGATTGCTACTACTAGATACCTGATGTATTACTATCCTAGGCTATGCCTTTTTTTTCCCCACCATGGTCATGAAATTTCTGTTGACAGATAATTAAGGCTGCCATAGATAATACAAGGGAAGCTAAGTGTAAATCTCAACTGTGAATCCGCAATGACTTCAGGAGAACAGAGTAAACAATGCAGCTGACAGGGCTCATATCTATCAGCTCTTCTTTAATGATATCATAATTTCACATAGTGGTTGCAGCTCAGAAACATGCTGGAGCCAGGAATCTCATCTGTCTACAGGCAACAAATCAAGGATGGGATAAATGCTTTTAATTTTATAGAATCAGGAGGACCCTGGGCAGAGTAATTCTATGCAAGATTGACTGGCAGAAGTCTGAAATTCCTCCTTGCAGGCTCCTTTCCCCAGAGCCTCTAGAAAATGTGACAGTGCTTAGTAAGGCAAAGGCTGGCCTGCAGATTTAATTGCCTGGCCCTGGCAGAAGCAGCAATAATTGCAAAAGACTGTAAGAATGTATTAAAGATTCCATCTCCTCACTAAAACCGAACCAAGTTGCATTTTCATCATCAGCAATAATCAAAATGTAGTTTATTTTACTACAAAACCTGCCCTGACTTGGTTGGGATGTTAGCTGCCTTTCTGGACGTATAACTGCTTGTGAAAACTACCTGAATACAACCAAGGGTTTGCAAATCTTAATTTGTCCTTCTTAAAAATCAGACCAAACTGTCACTTACAGACCTAGAATATTCGGTTTTAAATCGCAATGCACAAAGGTTTAGCCCTAGCTGGGAAGCTTTTAAATAGTCTCATTTGCTTTTCTGTCTGCCATGATGGCACTAGAGACAGCTGCAGACAGAAGTTCCCCAGGGCAATAAGCTCTCGGAGGCAGCAAAAGCCTGTGGCCACATTGGCAACTTTGGCTACACCAGCGCGGGCTGCTGCTGCGCATGAAGGATGGATCAGAGCACTTGAGGCACGAGCTGCTGCCATGGGTGAGGATCCTTCCTGCTTCCCACCTTGCCAGGAGCAGCAGAAGAGCAATCCCAGGTCTCCCCTTGCATCTGTGTTCACCCCTCAGTCCACGGAGAGCAGAGGTGTGGTGCTCAGGGAGTGTTACTGCCTTTGTAAGCGACCGGCAGGCGCTTCCAGTCCACTGCAAGGAGCGCCAACTGGGTGAGCGTGTGGTGTTGCTGAAGGCGGTGGGGGCTGACACATGGCTGCAATGGAAGGGGTGCTCCGGCTGGGGGAACATGCCTTCTTCAGTACCTCACACTATGGCAGCACTGTTGGGTTTTATTGAGTACAGTCACACAGGATGATCTGCTTTGGCCAACTTGTCTGCTAAACAGGAAATCCCCTGGCCAAACCTGGCCTGACAGAACTTTCTTTTGTCTACGGGGTTTTCCTAACCCACCATTGCATGATATTAGAGCTATTTTCATACATGGTACTGAGATTTTCTATGATATTTAGCTTTACTCTATCATGCTATAGATTAGCCTAATTTATTATTCCCTCTCCACCCTGAGTCATTTTTAGCATTACATTTTCTACTCAAACTGTGTTTGTTGTATTAAACTATATATTTCTCCAAGGTGAATCTCCATTTATGTTTTTAGTCATTATTGGCTGCTTTGTGTGATAATGTGACCAGGCACATCTCATTTATTTCACATTCCCAGGTCAGTCTTTTTTGTTCTCAGTTATGTCATGAAGACATCCTACCACCTAGAAGCTCTTGAGTTATGACCCTAGCTTCAGTGGTGACATCTACTCTAGCTTGACAAATTACTTAATATCCTTGCCTTGTACATATAAGAAATTTAAGACCATATGTCAAGAGAGATTCAGCCATTGGGGACTGAACCTGTGACCTTTGGGGTTTAATGCATGAGCTCCTATTATTTGAGAAATTCAAGTCAGTTATAGAATCATAGAATCATTAAGGTTGGAAAAGACCTCTAAGATCATCAAGTCCAATCGTCAGTTAGTCACAACTGAGGCAAATTTATCTTTCTTTGGCCAAAGAAATAACAGAAGTAGGTGTGAATCAAGGGGAAAAGTTGTCATCATATCCTTTGAAAATCCAATGGGGAACTTACTGGATTATTGTCTATAAATCATTTTGAAAGTGCTGTATGTAATAGCAGCCATTGAAAGTCAGTACTTACCTGCAGTTGTGGAGTCTGAGATAACACACTACATTTCAATACTGTAGGCTGATATAGATGATTTCATGGCCACCAGTAAAAAGCTAGTACTGAAGTGCCAAATGTTACCTTCGGTATTGGTTCTCTTTATGTCATCTCATGGTGACAATGGTGTCATTGCTATTCCTGCTCCCCAGGAGCCAGTGAAATGCTGTCCAGTGAAGGACCTGAGGCTGCCATAAGCACCTTCTGCTGCCAGTTGCTGCCAGCTTACTATTCCCAAGATGGACATGATGTTGCAGACGGTGAAGCGAATTAGCCTTGTCCGCAAACACGGCTGCAGGCACAGACGACAACTGTTTGCATGCACACTGTTGGCAAGAAAAGTGATCGCAGCCACTATGGTTTACCATCATATTCAGCATGAGAAGTGGTTAGTTTGCTTGTCCTGTGGACTTCAGTTGCTGCCTCTGGCACAGCCAAATCCCCAAGAGAGCTGTGACTAGAAATATGTAGAAGTGCAGAAAACTGCGCTGTCTGCTGATATTGCCTGTATATTTTTTGCCTGATGCATGGCAGGACCGTGATCTCCATTTTAGTAGCAGGATAATGAGTCCTGACAAAATAAAAGCTGAGTGCATTCACAGGACCTTTGTGCATGGCTGTATTTGTGCTTGGTTCCTAACCGCAGCCTGTTCTGATGTCAGTGGGAGTTCGGTTGCCTAAACCACCAGTTCCTAAACGTCTCAGACAGTCTCAACTTTATTTTTCACAGACCACCCATGAAGCTAGAGGGAATTCATAAGTTTAAAACATTTTACTGTGCAGTATAATTTCACAGCCCAGCAGATAATCCCTCAGCACAGACCACACGTTGGGAACCTCTTGCCTAAGCTTTATGGAGAGTATGCTCTGTAGTGACATGCCAGTACAGGAAGAAGAGCAAAACAAGAAGACAGTGGGACAGCACTGAGCCCACACCTCGGAAGTATGAGGCTACAGCTTTAGCTAGGGACAGGTCTTGATGCTGGGCACACAAATCCTTCTCTTACTTAACCAGCATAGACTCATGGACATCAGTAGGACTGTGCCTGTAAGTGGGCCTTCATTGACCCTTTAGAGAAATTTTGATAGAGCTTTCTATTACACTCTAAAGATTGATCTGTGTTAAAAAAATGCTCGAGCTATGTGGTTATTCAGGCTCTACCAGGATACAGTTAATAATGAGAATAATAGTAACCTTTCAAAGGTGAGCAATTGCCAAAGGTAAGGCTATGGAGTTTAATGGGCACAGCCGCGATGTAGCTAATCTAATGGCATTCAAGCATTGGGCATTAAAAGCCTTGTTCCCTTGGGTTGCTTTATACTACAGTGCAGGTGTAAAGGGAGCAGAAAGCCACTGAATCACCTTTTCTTTGGAGCAGCAAATTTTCCAGATACAGGAGATATGGGTTGTCATGAGACAAGATTGTATAACCTCATGATACAAGGCTGAAGAAATTAGAAATGTGCCAGCTATGTCAGTGTAGCACAAGACTCCCAGAGGTCCTTCTTCCAATTCATGACAACTCTGAAGATGCTCCAGTTTTGGCCAAGTTTTTCCTATAATTAGCCAGCCAGGGAATTTGAAGGTCACAAGCGCATTGTAGTGCTTCCCTTTGTCTGCAAAAGGCACCCTATTTTTTTTATGCCTTTAATTTGACTGCAGCAGAAGGTTTTGACTCAGGTGTATTTTGCTTTGCCTAGTCCAAGGAGTGCAGATAGATTAAGGTTGGACAACATCTGATCCAAACTTCTGAGGCAATGAGAGCTGTGTGTAAAATTTTAAGACTGCATACAACTCTGCCTTGTGCTTTCCTGTGGCTATATGACATACATTTATTGAAATTCAATTTGTAGTTAGGGAACAAGAGGATTTCTTTAAGGCAGTTTATTGCTGCAGGTAATAGTAAAGGCATAAATCTGCTAATGCTGAAGTTTCTGGCCAGTGATACTCTAAGCAGTTATTACTGGGGGAGTTTCACCAACCATGGGGAATCTCAAACAAATGCCATAAAACTTTTTGTTTCACACATACTCTGAATCATTTAAAAAAAAATGTTAAATCCTTATATATTTTTTTCTAATTTTGTCTTTCTCAGGTATTGGGAGAGTCACAAAAGCATGTGCTAGCATAGTTTAATATAAATAAAAGAGGTTGGGGAGACATTTTTGAGACCTTTAACTCATGGTGGAAAGTTCCCCAGCAGATATTTTCCTGCAAATAGCCCAAAGCAGTAAGGAATAGAATTTCCCTTCTGTAAAAGAGCTGTCTCTGTATAGAGGATAACAGTGCAGTTGCTATATGCAGCTGTAGTTCTTCACTGTTAGCGGACAAGAAACACAGTATTGCTTCCAAAGAAGCTAGCAGTGGTTGTTCTCTACCCATAGGGAGATAGCAAAGGTTCAGTCCTGGTAAGCGGTGATGAGACCTCCCACAGTTCTTCTTTCTCCGTGCATGAGATGATGGTCCCTGACGTGCACTAGGCATGGCAGTGCGTGGTGGTGCAGGGGCATCACTGGTCTGAGGCTGCAGAAAGAAGAATCCTCAGCCCTTCATGGCACTTGGGATGAGGAGCAGGCATGGATTTCTATAAACGAGTGAAGCAAGACCCCAGCCTCGGGGAGCAAAAGTAGCTGTTTCGTACTCAATAGATGATGCTTCACAGGTCAATACAAGGAAAATGGACACAAATGGAGGGTCTCAGTTTGTGACCATTTGGGTAAAAAAAGCCCTGGTGTATGTAGACTGGGAAACTGAGTCTCTCTTCCTCCCACCATGCAAAGTTATACAAAGCAATTGGGGTAAAAGTCTCCCACCACCCAGTGAAGGAGCCACTGAACCACCTACCAGCCACCTCAGACCAACTGAGAGCTTGGCACAGCCATGATGACAGACCTTAGAGCCCTTCTGTCCATGATAGCTGTGCTTCTAATATAAGCGACAGGCATGCACGAGCAGGGGAGCAGGAGGCTGTGGCTAATGGAGGGCAATCCTGAACTTCCTGTGGCCTTAGAGGTGTCACTCTTGTGCCTGCAAGTTGCTATGTCCCGTGATTCATCGGATGCTTTAGAAATGTACTCATGCGCAAGGAGAAATTATGCAGTACCTCCTGCCTTTCTCTAGCGTGTGATCGCTTCAGTGTTGACCTTCTGCTGGCAGTGGCGTGTGCCATTTGGTGTGCCTCCAGCACGCTTCTTGCATCAACTGAGAGCCTACCACCCAGCCCATCAGCTCCCCTTTCAGTCCTGCTGTACTCACTGATCATGGAAAAGGTGACTTCGGAGGGACATACCAGAGCCCATGGCTTGTTTGTATACAAGTCAAAGGAGAAGGCACTTGTGAAACGTGGTGAATCCCTCCAGCTCTGCTCCTCATGTTCTCACCATGGTTCCTCGTCTTATTCCTCCTCTCCATCTTCTCTTCTTACGTTCGTTGCCCACTTGTTGCATCTTGTCCCTGGTTAACTTGTCAGTTCTTTAAGATGAGGATAATTTTTCCTAAATATTGTACTTACTCAGCGTGACAGAAGCTTGAGAACCTTTGGGCTCTCCTGTAATGAATGTAATACATAATAATAACAAGATGTCATTGAAAAATGAGCCTGGTACTGTGCAGAATAATTGAGAATAATGTTAGTTTTTAATAGGAGCACTTTTTTTGCTCAACGATATATATACATTTTGTCAGAAATAACAATTATCAAAATGTTCAGATTTGCAATATCCCCCCTTCATTTATTTATCTGTTTCTTTTCTCCTTCATTTCATTCTCTCTCTGTTAGACTTTTTTCCTGGTTTCTACTCTAGCCTGTAAAGGAGATAAAATTCAAATTCCAAGATAGGCTTGGGGGTTTAGACTTCATTAAAAAGAAGGAAAATACTAAAATTCCATTTTTCTAAACACTTATTTTAATATCATTTTTCAACCAAAGTATTTTAAGTGAAATATTTACACCAGTTGTAACAAAATTTGTTAATATTTCTGGTGACTAAATATCTCTCATCTTTTTTTCCCTTTTCTAATCTCTCCCTAACCAGCCAGCCATTTTCTCTCTCTCTCTTTTCCTATTTCTCCACATCTTCTTATCTCTCTTAGTTTCACCTGTACATGCGAACACTCGCTGATACAGATATTTTGACTGGTGCCTTGTCTCTGTGCACAGCAGAGAGGCTAAAGCAGAGCCTGGATTTTACATCTCTCTGTATTCTCCAGGCTCTTGTCCTGCCTTTGAGATGCTCACAGCTACACTAAGGCCTGTGGGAATATAAACGTTCTTTTTCATTTCTTTGGTATCTCCTCCAATAACAACAACAACAAAATCTTTTCTCCTTCCTGCTTTTCCAGAGGTAACAAAGAAGCCATTGTCTTCATCTCTAGCTTGGCAAGTTTCAGAGGGAGAGAAAGATGGGGAAAATCCCTACCTACAAAAATAATAGTATAAATTACTTTTATTATTACAATTTGTTATACTGAGTCAGTACCTAAGAGGCCCTCCTTAGAGCTAGGGGCCCCTTTGTGCTCTGGGATGATACACAAAAGGACTCTGCTCCAAAGAGCTTCTTTCTTTCTTTTAAGGCATTTCTGGCACTGATTGGATGCTGATGAAAAGCGCTGGCTTGGCAGCAATAGAGAGAAAAGTCTCCTCTTCGTCTGCAGACAGTATAATTTCCCCCTTCCCTCTATCCCGCTGGCCATCAGTCAGGGCCGTGAGAGCCCATCGCAGATTTCCAGGTTGCTGAGTAAAGTCCAGTGTGCAGGTCCAAAAGCCACCCAGCTGATATGGGGATTGCGGTACAAAGTTTTCTTCCCTTGGGGGAATGAAGGTCACTCAAGATCATACCCCAGCCTGAGCTCGAAGCAGACCCGGCGCTGCAAGTAACACAGAAAGCAGGCGCGGGTGGACGTGTGTGTACATCACTGTGCATATGCACAAGGTGTGTGTCCTCGACCCACCGGTCAGTGGGCTTTTTTCCCATCGGTTCACCCAAGAGTTCACCCTCTTCACGCATATCACACATGCCTATCGGTTTACTACCTTCTCAAAATATTTTATCGGATTTTAAATGCTCTGAATCCCCTGCAGTTTGTGGGTTGAATTTGTGTACCTCCAGTGAAGCCAATGCACCCAAGACAGTTTACGCTGATGGAGAATTTGCTCTTGATTTCCTTCTTAGGGGGAGATGGCTTTGAACCCCGAGATGCCAGAAGCCACCTGCCTGTAGGGGCAGAGGATGCAACAGGAGGGAGGCAGGAAAAGTCACTGCGGGATGGGAGAGGAGAAGACATCTTCTCTATCGCCTTTGGACGTGGGGGGGGCTTTGCAGGAAAGCTGAAGTATTTCTTCCTTCCTTTTCACCCCCCCATCTCAGGATTCACACTGGTAGCTCGCTTAGCGAAGCTGGCTCTAACACGGTGTGGGGCGCAGAGTGACTGCGGCACTGTCATGCAGGGGGAGCGTACTTTAACTTCAGCATCATGCCCTTAAAACCAGGGCAAAACTTACATTCACAAGAAACAAAGAAATCTGTAGAGGAATTAAAACATGAAATTGTATGAGTCAATTTCTTTTCAATAGTCTTTATTATTTCTAATCTTTCAGTGCCCAAGATTTCTTTTGTTTGCATTCCTCTGCTTTGCGTATCCCAAACTATTTAGCTTCTGGTTATACTAAGTGTTTTTAAAGTGGAAAATAGGAGCTCAAATCCAGCAGCCATTCATTAATTTCAAAGAAATGTAATGTGGTTTTTAATATATGCTGTATTTTTTATAACTGATGCACTTTTAGGAATTGAAAGTGTTAACTAAATTAGACGGTCCAGTGAATCTTTTCCAGCCCAGTGTGTTGCTGGGAATTTGGACCTGGTCCATTGCATTTCTTTGAAGCTCTTACTGCTTTATATTTTGTTTTCTCTAATAGCCTAGTTAACACAAAGCACATTTCCTTCAGAGCCTCTAGTCAGCTCTGCATTTCACTTGGCTTCTATTTGATTTTTGGACTGTTTCTAATTGATTTCCATTAATAAGGTGCAAACGTAGGTTGGTGGTTTTTTTTTTCTGGTGGAAAAAGAAACAAGTAATATGAAACATAAAGTTTATTTGGACTCTATCCAAACGATTAACTCCTTTTAGTTTATCCCCAGTAGAGGTTCCTCTGGGGATGCACCATCATTTCATCAGCAGTTTCTCTTCTACTTCTGTATTTCTTCAATCAAAACTCTGACTACAGAGTGAACTTTGTTGCCTTTTCATGTTAAAGAGTACCACACTTACTCTGATAACACCCCAGGCTTATACTATGAACAGAAATTATGCTGCATTTTGCATTCTGAGCACATTTTCTCCTTTCTGTAAATCATACATGTATGTATTTATTTGGAACTTAGTCCAGGCTAATTTCCAGATATTTGCATAGCCACAGAATCTTAATTTTATTCTTGATACCATACCATCCTTTTTTCTTGACTGACTAGAGGGGGAAATTAGAAAGCAGACATGATCAAAAGCATTGTTTCTCAGCAGAACTCAATTAGAGCAAATGATGAAACATGATGTTATAAAGAAATGATTGCAAACATGGTGTCCTGTTGCTTACTATAGATTTTAAGTTGCTGTGCACTTTCATGCTTTAAAGATTATCTCAGTAAATATTTCTGACCTGGCACCTTGAGTTAGCACTTGCAACAGATAGATTTGCTCCAGTATTATTCCTGCTTTCCTTAAGGCCCACTAAAGAAGAATCAGGTTTATTTGGAGAAATACGTTTAGGTAAAATCAATTGCCTTTTCCATGCATGAAATCCTATCTCTGGCTCTGGTAGTATCAGGCTATGCCAGTCCCCTGGATTATTCCCATCTTAACCTCTGTATTACGTGAGACAGGCCTAGCGTATGGAAGAAAAAGGTATTTCATAGAATCATAGAATAGTTGGGTTGGAAGAGACCTTTAAAGGTCATCTAGTCCAACCCCCCTGCCCTGGGCAGGGACATCTTCAACTAGATCAGGTTGCTCAGAGCCCCGTCCAACCTGACCTTGAATGTTGCCAGGGATGGGGCATCTACCACCTCTCTGGGCAACCTGTGCCAGTGTTTCACCACCCTCATTGTAAAATATTTCTTCCTTAGATCTAATCTGAATCTACCCTCTTTTAATTTAAAACCATTCCCCCGTGTCCTGTCGCGACAGGCCCTGCTAAAAAGTTTGTCCCCATCTTTCTTACAAGCCCCTTTTAAGTACTGAAAGGTTTTCCATGAGCAAACAAAATGTTTTTCTATCTGAGCGGGAATATTTGAATGTGTCCTCGCTGCAGTGGTGTAGCGTACTCTTTTTTGCAGGCTGCCTGGTCCAGTTTCACCGGAGTGCTGATGCAGGCAGCTTCCACAGCGGAGCTGTGCCGCGCGTGGAGCGCAGGAGCTGAGCAGGCAGGCGGGCGGCCGGTCTCCCGCTGCACCGCCACCCCATCGCCGGGAAGTGAGCACGGCACTGATTGCAGGCAAAGGGACAAATCCTTCCCCCACTGCACAGGGCAGTGTCAATCCCCCAGTCTCAGCGTCCTCTTTTAGGAGGCCCAGGTCAGTGTCTGTGAGCATCACCGGCACCCACCACAGCCAGCCCCTCCAGTCTCTCTCTGCAGTCACTGCTCTCCCCGAAAGAGCCGTGGTGCCTCAGGCTCTGCTCCAGGCAAACACCACCTCCACCTTTTCAGACCCCTGGGAAGGGATTTGTTGCCTGTCTCTGCTTGTGGAGGGAGATCATATGGCAGCAGCGCAGCACCATCAAAAGCTCACTCGTGAGTGCCCTCTGCCTTTCCTTGGAACAGCGGGAGCTGGGAGAGAAACAGATTTCACCCGCGCTGGCACAGCGTGTCCAACCTGGCTGCTTGCTCTTCACTGACCTACTTCAACAACAGACGTTTGTACTCGTGAAGCCTGGCTGCTGTAATTCTTTGCTAGCCTAGCAGAAATGTTTGCTTACTAGTGCACGGTGATTTTAAGCTGAGAAATAATGTGAGCATCAGGCATTGGCTTTCCTGGTTATGTCCTTGAGGACCATCCTGGCTGACAGGAGATGGGCAGAGCAGTCACTTGCAGTGCCACCCGCCATTTGGTGGAGGACGGCAGTAACCGTGCCAGCTGCAGTGAGGCTGCAACGTGCCTTCTCTCAACATGCGTTGGGACGCAGCCTTTCCCTCTCTCCAGCATCACCTGCTGCTTGCCTCCTAACCATTGAAAAACCTTCTGCACGGCCCTCATTTTGCAAATATTAATACTGTGCGTCAGTGGGGGTTCTCCTGATTTTAAAGCTGGGCAACAAACTTCTCACTTCTTCTCTGGTTTATTTTCCAGAGTGGTTTCTTTTTTTTTTTTTTTTTAAATGCTGCTGGTAATTTTGTGTTTATAATGTTTTTATAGCCTTTGTGATGTATCATTTCCCTGCGACCTCACAGCAAGGCTGTGTGTGCTTTCCCCCAGTGTGATTAATTATTTTAATAGAGGCAAGAGAAAGAAAATGGGGAATTTGTGGATAGTGGTCTGCCTTGCTTGGTGTAGGGAATCATTTCATTGTGGGTCATTAACATTCACTGTAGCGTAACTCAGTAATAATGTGGAAAAAAAGTCATGTGTCTGTGGGTTGTGTGAAGTGAAACCACAAGCTCCAAACCTCTGAGTCACCTATGCTGCTTCTCAATGCAGCTGAGTGCCAGGCAGGAAGGACCGACCGAGCAAACACAGTGCTTAAAACCAGCTATTCCAGACCTCTCACTGGGTGCTCCTTGAAAAACTGTCCATAAGCAATTATAGAAGCGTAGATTTAATGAGCGGGCTGAGAAAGGCACATATTTCCCCCCCAGCTAACACTTCTGGACCCTGTATGCCTGCTTCATACAGTATTGCGAGGGAGCAATTTCTTGCTAATCCATGTTGTGTCTGAATCCAGCCCTGGCTTGTTACTGTCCACACTGATGGAGTCATTTCCAGCTATAAACTTCACCTCTATCTTTGTCACCTCCTGGCTTGAAGGCTTCAATAATCCGTAGCTTCAGAATAGCTTTTGACCATCCCTATACCACCTACTATGATTGCCTATATTAAATGTTACTACTACGGTGGTGACTACAGTCAAGACTGAAGGATGCTCATCCGTATGACCCTCCTGTGAGTGACATGCTGTGATGTGGAGGCACTTACAAAGGCCCAAGTTCAGCTCTGGGTTACTTATACTTACACTGACAGAACATTCATAAAAGTGTGTGGGTAGGAAAATATCTGAATGCAGAATGGTGTATGGATCAAGTAAATAATGGTGTCAGTCTAGAAACTGATCTGGTCGTTAGTACTTTGTTGTAAAATACACTGCCAGAAAATCCACGCTCCAGGGTTCCCATCATTCATCTGCACAGTGCTACCTAAAAGAAACTGAACTCTTATAGAACAAAAAATTGGCATTGCTCTAGCAAGGAAATGAAGATTTAATTTAAAATAAAAGAACAAAATAGCCACCAGATTTGACTCACAGTGTTTTTAGGGGATTTATTACTGTCACCTCTGTTCCTGATCCATAAAGTGTGAATGTTTGATATATGGCCAAACTACAGAGCTTTTCAACATTTTGGACCCCAGCAATCACTTTTTTGCCACTAATGTCCTGTCATTAGCCAGGCTGATGGTTCACATGCATGGGCTTATGGGCACAAACCATCCCACCGTTACTCCCATATGTAGCATGTCTCATTATTTGCTGTTATAAGCAAACCTGTTCTTTCAGTTCTGTTTAATGCACAAGTGTGAGCACCTCAGGGGAAAAAAAAAGAGATTTCTTTGCATGCTGCACTGTACTAGGAGAGTTTACAAACTTCAGTGTTGCGGTTGCTAAAAGTTTGCAAGGGTTCAAAAAGCTGAACAACTACATGGAAGAAGAATATACTTGGGTAACTATCTGCAAAGTCACCGCTTTTAGTGACTTTGTCACCAAAGAAAGTTCCTCAGCCACAGTCTTGCCCAGGTATACAGAAGAAGTGAATTGTTCTTCTAGTTTTTCCTAGGCCATTGCTGTCAGTAGCTGTCGGAGGCCAGATGTTAGGCCAGGTGAACCCGCAGTCTGACAAAACAGGGCTGTTCTTACATTGCTATGATGCATTCAGGAACCGGGACTGATGGAACATCTGGCACAACTCAGGGTTAGAAATAAAAATGGGAGATAAGGATGGACGTGGACACTTAATCTGTGATTGGAAGGGAGCTCCAACATGTTATCAGAAAGGCTGGCCCAAGGGCGGTCGCTACACACCAAAGAACTAGCTCCTATTTTCAGCCCAGGTTTTATACAGCAGTGGTACTGAAGTCCAGAGAAAATCTAATTTTAGATCAGTGAAGGCAAGGCTGAATGCACAAATGTAAACATCCTCTCACTAAACAGTATCTCTGCTGAATATTGTCATGCTGGGTATGAAATTTAGCTGCTATATCCATACCAAATCTGTTAAATATTTAGAAATTATTCATCTGTGATAACTAATGAGGAAAATAAGATAATTAATTTCAGTATTTTCTTGCAACAGGGGAGTTGTCTGGCAAAATATACCAGACAAAACATCCATACAGAACTGTGTCAGTAACTTATGTGTTTAGTTCATTCACATGCTTAACCATGAATAAAAGGGAGAAATTAAATAAGAATCTTTAATTGTCTGTAAAATGATTCTTAATGAGTACATTCTGGCGTACCATAACGATTGTGTAGGTTTATGAAACAGATCTATCTTCCCTTAATAAGAAAGAAGGAAATGATACTGTAACATTGGTTAATTATTGGTTACCCTTTCACTGTGGATTAAAGGTCTATGAAAACTCAAACTTGGAGAAGCAAAAAGTTGTAATACTTAAAAGTACAGATGTTATCAGAAAACTGAAAGGGTTAGAGGGAGAAGACCAGGAAGTGAAGGGAAAATAAACGAGGTGAAAAGTAACAGTGATAACTGTGGTAACAGCAGATCCATTAAAGAATGGATCATGCAAGAATTGTGAAGGTAATGGGACTGCTTGCCTGCTTAAAAATAAACATGCAGAAGTGCTTTGCTGGGTCAGGGCAGAGTGCTTAGGCCTGGCAGAGTCAAACCCATGGTCAGTGGAGATAGGAGATCCCTAGCCAGTGAGACTCCTCAACTCTGTATAAAAATAGAGATGAGAATAAGTATGCTGGAAGCTGAAAGCTGAAATGTTGCGAGATGTCAATGATAGTTTTTACTCCAGTTTGTACAGCGGTAGGCAATTGCCTTGCCAAAGCTCTTCAGCCACTGCCTAACTTCAGGCATGCAGAGAGTTGCATTGACTTCAGGCTTAACCATCAGCATCTTTGTTTTCCCACCTATGCACGCTTCCACAAAGTGCGCAGCCGTGTGTTTCCATGCTGCCTCTCGGCTGATAGGGGTTTCTCCTCATGTATCTACAAACTTCCACCTGCTACCTCCTTCAGACTGTGCGCTATGGTGTCTCAGAGACAAGCTGTGAAGGTGCTGAGGCCATTGCTCGTTGGATTAATCTATAGGGTTCATTGCTTATGTGTCCTCACCCCTTTGCCTCTTGTCTTACACTTGGATGCAAGCTCTCTGGGACAGGGCTGCTAGAGAGCAAAACCCAGTGAGGATTAGAGCTCCTTGAGGCTAAATGAGAGAAGAACTATGGATTGAGTTCCTTCATAAGCTTGAGCCTAGGTGACTGTGTGAAGTAAATTAGTGAAGAATCATAGTCTGTCTGTTCCTGGGCTTGTTTAAGATGATGCTTTAAACTTAGACTGATATCTAAGTGCTTTATTAAGAATAAAGCAGGAGTCAGCAGGATAGCAGAGATGCATGGTTTCTTAGGGAAAGGAGGAAGGAGAGTTTCTTCTCTCCTTGTCTAAGATATATGCATACTTCTCACAGACATATATCTTGGATATATACTCTGAGGCGCTACCTCAGCAGTCTGCCCACACCAGCTTTCACTTAGCTCATAACGGCAAAACCAACAGATTAATTGTGGAGAGGCTTCAGTATAGCCATAACCCTCATGGGACCTTGGGCACCTCTGAGGCTCATCTCCAGTGGGATCTGTGCTGCCCAGTTTACATGCCAGTGTCACCAGTGCTCACTGAATTACAGACACACAGCTACACAGCCACCCATGGGAGACCTTGACTTGCTGGAGTAGTCCAACACACCTTGCACTGAAACACCTTTCGCAGGTGCTGGAAAGCAGTAAGACTTTTTCATCTAAAGAGGAGGAAAATGGAGCAAGGAAATTGGATTGCACAACTGGAAAGAATTTTGCAAAATATCTTTTTTCACTACCACCCCCCACTCCTTCTGTGTTTCAAAGCAGGCTATAAGCAAAACTGTGGCCTCCCTGAAGTCAGTGGAAGCTTTGCGATTGTCTTGACCAGGACCAGAACATCCCACAGTATGTTTCCTTTGCTGCCAATGTTTTGAACAAGACTGGGGAGGTAATGTGAGGAAGTAAAAAGGAAAAAAAAGAAAGTATTCAAACCCTTCTCCTACGGCCTGGGAGAAATCACCACTCTTCTGCTACGTGGCATTTTCTTGTGTTTGTTGTGAATTCGGAATGTAATATTTCAGTGGGAATTAAGTGAGAACAGAACATGAGGAAATAATCACAAGGCAGGAGGGCATTATTTAGGAGTACATTCTGGTGACATTTCTGCTCTGGTAATAAAAGAATAAGTGCAGCCTGACTCAAACTAAGTAATCTTTCAGGCATTCAACAAATACGGATACCATTGCACCCCCACAAGAGAAAAGAGTGTTGGCTGCATGTTTGACCCACGCACAATACATAGTCTCTCGTCTCCTGTTTTTTTGCCTCTCCATCATTGCTGGTTTATTACTCCTCAGGGATGATGGGGATGCAGGAAGCAGGCCTGTGGGCCGGAGTGGTCACGCAGACAGGTGTGTGTGTGGGGACGGTCCTTGGGAAGGCCACCCTGAAGGTCAAGGTGCTATTTAAAGATTTCACTGCAGTGCTGTGATGACTCTAAAGCTCACAGCTGGTTTCAAGCTCTGGCACTGAGCCTGTTTGAAGAGACAACTTCTAACTCAGTCTCTCCTTCCAAGCAATGCAGCATCCTACTCTTGTTTGAGGCTTTGCTTGTCAAGCCACCCTTGAACAGATCGAAGCTACTGCTGACAGGTATAATTTGTAAAATTTAGAAATCTGCATCATTAGTCAGATAAAAGTTTTGGGACACTACTTTGAAGAAAAAAAAAAAAAAAAGAAGAAAAAAGAAGTGTTTTCTTTATTGTTGACCTGCTGGCTCAGAATTGCTTCCAGAAGGGCAGGGTGTTCTTCTGCTCACTTTGCTGAAGCAGCAATATATTTTGTCAAGGTCTGAGCTGACTCCCTGTGGCTTTGGACCATTACTGAATTAGAGCCAGTAAAGAGCATGCCCTCTTTTCTCTGCCTGCAAGTCAAATCCTAGTGTGGCTCAGTAGGACATCCAAGTAATCCCTGACTAAATTAGATTTCTCTGAGCAGAACGTTCAGGATGTAGCTGATGACACAAACCCACCCTCTGAAGAGTCAAATACTACTTCCCAGCAAAATTGTAGGCAGTAAACAAAGGACTGTCATAGAGGCTTGAGAGGCAAAAAGCACTATTACCAATTTTCAGTTACAAATGCTTCACTCACACTAGTAACTAGGAGGAATGGCTATCTGGAGGCAAGTAGTGCAATTTAATCAGCGTATTATGAATGCTTCCCTACAAGACTTGCTTTCTGACCAGCCTCCTCATGTGCCCCATACCACAGCAGCACCCAGCCTGCTTGCTGAAGCTTGCTAATGCTCAAAGGAAGCAGTTGCTAGTGTTTATGTTCCACATTCTTCCATTGCTCAATATCCAAATATTTCACAATGTAGATCCAGTTTCAAAAGTTCATTTAAGAGAGAATTCTTGTTCCAAGCTGAGTTTCCTGTTGCAGCCTGAATCCCAGAGCGGGTCATGTGCAGCAGTTGGCTCATGACTCTCTGGAGATGCTGCACCGCTGATTTTATAAACAATATATAGTAGGAAATGGATGAATATGTTTCTTATTTGAATAAATTAAATCTGGCAAATGTAATTCACTCCAACAAGAATACCCGTTGCTCATGGTTTCCAGAGCATGCTGTGCAGCTCTCCCTGGGGGAACCTGGGGACAAATCTGTCTCTACACAAGCAAAACTCCCTTGCACGTCTGTTGGAGTAATGCCGAACAGAGACAAGCGTTTGATCCTAGAGTCTGGTTCCCTGCAGACCAGAGAGCAAACTCTGACCTGAATAATAGAAAGCAGCCTCCGCTTTCGGCAGCCGCGCTGCATGTGAGGAGCCTCTGGTGTGGTAAAGACATAAAAACTTCAGTCCTGACAAGAGCTGCTGCCTGGCTTGTCTGGTATGCGAGAGGGAGGCGAGCGCGGCCTCACTCACGGTGGTTCAGGGGAAGTTCGTGTCCCGGCTCCTCATGGGAAGACCGAATTAATTCCTGCCTCGAATTCCCCCTGGCAGCATCGGGAGGCACGCAGGGAGCCTCGGTCAGAGTGTGGGATTACGTGTGTACGTACATCCCCGAACATGCTTTGCTGGATCTGGGCCTCTGCTTGGTATTGCGCTCAAATGTTACTCCAGTTAACAGGGACAGTCTCAAGGGCTCAGTGGGGTAAATCCTCTTGTTGGCCCAAGCAACAAGTAAATTACAGTTCAAAGGGCCGTATTCAAAAACCCTTTTTGGGACATGAGCACACGTCTGTAAAGTCTATAGTCTATAAAGACTAGCTCACACTGCTGTTTCTCCAGTACCTGGTGATGGTTGTGGAGATAGATAACCAAGTGCAGCGCGAGCCGTTTGACAGCCCCATTTTGGAAGAGGATGGTCACTCTTGGCTTTTGCAAGTCTCTTCTGTGTGCTTAAAGTGGAGCAGAATGGAGATTTTTTTGTTATTACCTGGTCAAAAGAAAAATGTATTTATTGTCCTATACTGTAGGGCCTGGTGCTCCAGTTCTGCTCCCGCCCAGGCTGCCTTTGCCCTCTCTGCTTTGTTCCCAGGAGACGAGCAGCTCGCTCCCCATCAGTGTGCCTCATTGCCTGCAGGTCTGAACGTTTTCCTGGCCTGTGAAAGTTGGGAAATCTCCGCAGGCTGTGAACGGCCCCAGACCCAAGCCTCCCACATCCACGGTGAGTGCACAAGCAATGAAAACGTGGGTGGCAACAACAGCGTCACGTCAATAGAGATGCCTCGGGGCAAGCCCAGAGACGCCTGTTCCTCTACCTACTTACTTGATTTTATTTTAATTTCCTGGCTCTAGTTTGCTTCACCCTTAATATGTGAGTGCACTGCATAGCCTTAAAAGAGGTATTTGACTCCTTATATAGTCAATGGGGAGATGTATGCTTCTCGCCAGCTTCTTTATTATGGTCTTTGGAGATTTTAAGCTGTGGAGGGAGCTTGTGATATTTCCAAGTCTGAATTTAACGTTGAAAATAGTCACTAGTATTAAAAAATGCTCATCTGAAACTTGGGCATGGGTGTGCTGTGGTTAACCCAAGGCTGGCTTTGCTGGAGAGCTTGGGTGAATGTGCCAGTGCTGGAACTCCAGTGACCCCGGGGGAGTTTCTCCTGAAACAAATGGATGTAAAGGAGGCCAAAATGAGGGTGATGTCCTACAGCAGCCTTCTGCCAACCGAAGACTCTCCTGCTGCCTATAGCACCAGTCCTGCCTCTCTCCCCTGACTTTCCCAAGACTGCTTGTACAGTCATGGCTCTTCTGTGGCCACTGCGACCTTGTGATTAGCTTGTAGTGAGCTGCTGTGACTCCCAGCACCGGGGAGGGTGAGCAGGAACCTGGAGCCAGCAGCTGGGCAGAGTGGCAGGCCACCCCTTTTGATGGCAGACTGCTCCGAAAGCAGCTTAAATTTTTCATGGAAGGGGATAGCAGTCTCAATAGCTCCTAAAGCTTTCTTCTTGTTAATTTTCTATTTTTAAATATGTGTGTGTACCTGTCTGTGGGGATGTGTGTGTGGGGGAAGGGGGTTCTAGCTGTATAGCTTGTGCATGCACAAACACATACCACATACAGACACCCCTGACCCTCAGGATACATCCATTCAGCCCTGTGAGCCCAGCTTATCTCTTGCTCCCATGAACACAAACCCAAAGCAATTCCACGCACATACTGTGACTTCAAATAAGCTGCAGAAAGTTAAACTGGGCAAAACCAGACCCAGCAGGTGTTTGTTTTTTGAAGATATTGTCTGAAATAGAATAACTCTTTGATCTTTTAACAACCCAGCTTTTGGCCTTTGAGCACTGCAACCTGTGCAAATGCACTGTCTCCACTGGGAAATCTAACTTGCAACAATTTTGCACTGCTTCCCAATATTATTTGTTCAGGCATTGAATGATATAGACTTAGGGAATGAAAAAAAGAAAAGCAGAGTATCCCAGTTAGCACGGCCTGTTGCCTTCTCAGCTGTTGCCTACAGAGAGTGGTGGCTTGCAGCCAGTGTTAACATGACCTTTTGGCTCGCAAGCCTATGGAAAGCTTCTTCTGTCTTTCCCAGGAGGTGTCACTATAAAGTATCACTTTACTGCCATACAGTTCACAGGCGTACAAGGCCTGGCTTATGGATGAAACTGGCTGCCAGGGATCTGGCATGTAATTTTTCTCCAGCTTGCTTTCTGATGCTGAAAGGACGAGGGCATGACTGAGAGACGAGAAGTCCTAAATATTTATCTTGCATCTTGGCTTACAGGGCTTTGCAGTTCAGCTGGGTTTCTCAGATCCAACAGCCTCTCTAAGCTACAGAAGATCTCTGACTATTTAAGAGAAAAGGAGGACTGCTCGGTGCCTGGGACAGCATACAAAATCCCCACAAACGGTGATGCAAGTGCAATCCCATACTCCAGTTGCTTTACTGAAAACTTGGGCTCTCTTTCCTGTTCTTTCTACTAACTTGTTATTGGACTTCACCTGTCTGCTTCCCCATTGCCCTCATTTCTCTTGAAACCTGGAGTACTACAAGCTGTTTCTCACCACATGGCAGTGAACAACGAAACAGGGCCATGATTTTGGTTGAGATATCAACTAGCCCAGGTGGTTGCTAGAAATAATGCTCTTAGGTCTGCATCTGCAACGCTTCTGAGGAACATCACTCAGCAAAAGGCATCTTCCTGCAGGCAGATCCGAGTCCCCTTTCCAGCACTGAACAAGGGACCTACTTTCCTGCGCACAAAAGAACAAGGATTTGCCTCTCTGCTTCTTTTTTGCTTCCTATAAGCCTACTGCAGGGAAGTTCTGTTTTATTTGAATATGCCATTGTTTATTTATAATTTTGTTCTAGATGTGTGACAGATTCAGCATGTGTCACCCAGCAGGGAAACAGTAGTAGGCTGGAGAGTTAACAAATGCACTGCAGTGAAGCCAGATGGCCTGTTTTCATAAGGAGCCTCTGAAAGATGCTCTGTTGCGTAGATTTTTTTTTCTTCCTTTGGTGCCCAAGATTCACAGAAACATTGTTACTGCATATTAACTCAACCACCAAAGCATCATGGGTCCGCACTCCACTCTGTATTTCATCAAACACCCGCTGTGATCAGAAAAACATATGAACTGACGTGCTGAATCAGCCCATCATCCTTTGTCCAGAAATGGAGCCCATAAATAAAGGGCTCCTGAGCACCCTCTCAGTTTCAGTGCACCAGGGGTGCTGAGGTGAGGGTCTCGGGGTGCTTGTGTCCACCATGTGGCCCATAGCCTGGCTGGGGGCCCCTTGCACAACCAGCTCCCTCTCTCTGGAGTCGGCGGTTGTGGAGCGCAGCCCCGGCTGCCCGGAGGGTCCTGCCTCATTCCCCTGGGAGCACCCACGCCTGTCGAAACATCGCTGCACATCAAGGGGACTTGACTCAATAATTAGCTCCTGGGAAGCAGCTGACTTGAAAGCAATCTCAGAGTGTGTACTAACAAAGATGTTTGCTGGAAGAGTATGTAACTGTGCTTACATTTTTCCCAAAGGACCGTAACCCCGAGGAGCCAGAATTTTTCCTTTTTTCCCCAGGATATCATTAAAGAATGTTTCATCTTCTTCCTTATTTTATCATCTCTTCCTCCTTCCAGTTCCCCACTGGGATGATTCCCAGTTTCACAAAGCTGCATGCAGTTTCCTTTGGAAACCGTTAGTACCAATTTCAAGTCCTAGCCTTGACTTGAAAGAGATGGGGAAGAGCTTCTCTTTCATGAACACTTTTCAGGCTCATGAAAAATGGGGCAAGATCTGAGCTGATTAGGTATTTGCAGCATCAGTACATGAGAAGGCTGGGTAGTTGAAAAAGAGATGGGCAGACTGATTGCTGTAAGGAAAATGTTGACATTACTGAACAGGAATGATATTAGAGATGGCTTGGTTTCTCTGCTCAGCTTTGAATTGCCTGTCCAAATGCAAAGGGTTAAATAAAAGGAGGCTATAAGTGGCTTTTTAAAGAATTAAACAGCTAAGGACAAGTGATTTATTATATAGATAAGGCAGCATTAATTGCATAGGTTTGAGGAAGCTTTTGTCATCTTTTTCCCATCTCTACTTCAGAGGAGAAGCTATCCACCCACCCAGCTAGCCTCAATCAGCCCCAAAGGCATTATTCCTCCCAAGGCTAGGCATAGCCAGCTAAAACTGAAATCACCATGAAAAGGGAATTTTGAGGTGGGCCAAGAGAGGCTGTCCAGGGTAGATATCAGAAAGCTTGAAGCACAGGAGAGCAGGGGGTTGCAGGGATGGCTTCAGTGTGATGCAGATACCAGAGTTAACTTTAAAGGGCTTAGTGGACACTTAAAACAGGCAGTCTAGGAATGGAAATAGCTATCTGTATCAAAGATAACTGCTGTGGTGTCAGCTCAGGGCCTTGTTGGGCATCGCACTCTGCAGAGCACAGACACTACAGGCTCTATGAGCCACTTCCACTTGTCAGAGGTGAGCTTAGAGAGGCCCAGAGCAGCACACGTGTAGGGAAACTCTGCTGTTGATTTAAACTTCATTTTAGATGCTTTGAGGAAAAAATAAGTAATGTATTGTTTTGAAGCCACGGACTCTACATTTCCACAAACAGATTGTCACAGGTTCTTGAAGGAAAGGTCTTTGAAGGAAAGGACTGTGTAAGTTAATGAGTCCTTTAATTTTTTTTATTTTTGGAGTTTGACAACTAACAAAAAAAAAGTGTGTGTTCTTTTCAGACTTGAGTCTTAAATGCTGGGCCAAACCAATTTGGGGAGATATATTAAAAAACTGGAACTACTTATTGGAAGTTGTCTTTTCAACTTTTTTTTTCAACTTTTAAAAATAAAAGCAAAGGACTAAATTCAAAAAGAATTCTGTCATGAACAAACAAGTGAGGAGGTCACAGTGGCTGTCAATATGTCAATAGTGATGAAGAGAAAAAGGCCAGAACTGATTCTTATCACTAAAGTCTAGTGGCACCAATTGGCCTCAGCCCACACTGTTTAGGGTTAGACCTTTCTGTAGCAGATTCATCTTGGAGAAAGACCCTTAGACATATTCAAAAGAAACCCAGGGAGCAAGATAACTATTTAGCATTGTGGGCGATCAGGGCTCAGGCTCTTTCCCTGGTCTTCTTTTATTTGACAGTGTAGATGTAGTCACTGTTGTACTTTGCTTCCATTTGAAGCGTATATTCAATATGCTTACCTGGGCTATACATAAATCATTTTGGTAATTGCTTGAGAGCAAGGATTGGATATATCCTAGTTATGCAGAAAATGCCCCAAATCCCTGTTGTGAGGTAAACCATTCTCAGTCTTTCCTGTTGAGGCTGCTCCTTTTTACATTGAAGACTTAGATATTTGTCGGATCTCAAAAAAAAAAAAAAAAAAAAAAGAGGAAACTACACAGTGACCCAATGGGGAAAGCAAAATGTTGAGAAATAGGAGTTCTTGGTAGCAAGACCTACTTAGACTCAGGCACAGAAAGAATTGCACTTGGATCTTCACGCAAAGATTTTGAACATGGATTATCAAAAACAGACCTGGAAATGGCTGAAACAGGTCTTCTCACACTTCCAAAATGTTGGGGATGGGTTGTATTGTTTTTGGGTTTTTTTCATAATTCGTTCTGGATTCCTTGGTGATTTCATCTCAGTTTAAAAAGAGTTTAAAAACCAAAATGGCTTTGTTTCAGTGATTAAATTATTCATTATGTTCCCCCTTCTTTCCCATTACATATTGCCCAGCCTTTTTGCAAGATCCAGAGCTCTGGTGGCCTGCAGTTTTCCACTTTAAAATACAGCGACAGGGCTGTAGCCAAGATCTTGCTCCAGGCAGAGGAAAATACGTGATTGCACTGCAAGAAATGGAAGATCCTAAGAGAAAGGAAAGATCCTACATACACATGCATGTGAGCAGCTATTCCAGAAAATTATATATCCAGGTAACTGCAGGTACAGTTCTGTCAGTGTGGCTACAAAATCATCAGGATGAAAAGGACTTCAAGAAGCTATCTGGTCCTTTCTTGACTTGAGGGCAATGTCATCCATAGGTACCTCTTTCCTGGTGTTCAAAGCCTTTTATAAACTTAAAGATAGCACCTATAGCACAACTTCAAACAGTGTATGCTTAAGCTTTGAAAAGCTAAATGTTTAGGTGGGCTTTAAAGCAGATGCCTCCCTTAAAGTGCACATGTTTATGTTGATGCTATTCATGTAATTGTCAAAGTGTTTTGGAAACGTCTTGAGGACATTTGCCAAAGTAGGGCCGGTTTAGGAGGAAATAACAGGAGATAGTCCCTAAGTGTTTTAACACTCTCACCTCTGTTTCTGTATCTGGCTAGGAGGTGGAGAGGCAATAAAATGTGTATAAATGAGAGAAATAAAACTAAACATTTGGGGTTTTATCACAGGTATGTGAGCTTGTCAAAGACATATGAATTTCCCATGGTGTCAGAGCCAGCTGACTCTTTTCTAATTTGTCTCAAAAACAGGCAGCTGCTATATTATAATGAAGAAAGAAAGAAAAACTAAGATGATATGATTTCTTTTCATGTTCCTTTATATATATACACATTTATGTGTATGTACACAGATAGATACATGCACACATATATTAATGGAAGGGACCTGGGCTATTCTATAAAATGCGTTAGTACATGTAATAGCAACAGGAGTTATTTGGTTTAGTGCACAGATGTACAGAAACTTTCTCCAGCTTCACTGTAGGCAATCAGTCAAAAAGTAAATGTATGGCAGGTGTACTCATATGGTAGATCATAAGGGCATGGTAAGAGCTGCTGTAGTATTTCAGAATAGTGTTTCAGGCATGAAATAACCTTAGCCAAATTTATCCATATGCTTCCAAGCATAACTGAGTAGAGCAGCTCTGAAAAGCTACATTTCTTAGAACCAAGGATCTTCCTGGGAAATATGAAGTAGATATTGTTCAGACTGTTGATCAGGTTTACTGTTACATGACTTCCATGTATTCCACAACACCAGTCACAAAATTATCTGCAGAAAGATAGAAAGAGAGGAGTCTTTGGACAGTTAATATTTATTCATTTTATCTATTGATATCTACCCCCGAGGAAAAAAAAAATGTTTATGATCACTTTTGTTCTGTATTAACTACGCTATTGCGCTGGCTCCTTGGAACACCGGGACATTGGAGTAAAACAGTGGCAGAGAGTCCTAGCTGCTGTCTAGTTTCTCCTTGTTTCTCATGTGTTGTTTTTTTTTTAACAGCAGACACTCACAGTTTTACTCAACATGATGCAGTACACACAGTCGAGTGACTTTCGGTGATCCACTGTATTGCATACCGAGCTGCACGTGTCTGAAAGGCATGTAAAAAGAGAACATCCAAAGGCTAAGATAGGCCACTTTAATGCACAGAGGTGATCCTATACATACTGCTACTCCTGCAAACGAATTGCGAAAGAAGTAGTCAAGTTGGCTTCCTTCCTTCTCATGCCTAACTATTCAAAGCAGAGATTCTGCACAGAGTTTGGCTGTGTCTAGTACTGTATTTGCAGTGCAAGTAAAACCATAGAGAGAAATAGAAGTTTCACTGGTAAGTTAAGAAACACTTTTGTTATCTAAGTTGGCATGTATATATCTGTAGTAGGTGATTAAACATAGCTTCAGCGGATACTAAAATGCATATTAGAGAAGATGTACCTTTTGCTCTGTCTTGAAAAACTCCTGGGAAACAAAAGGTTGAGGCAGAGAAGGACAACCCATCTCCCTGATATGATTGGTGTTACTGGTTTCTCTGCTTCTGAAGGCAGCCTGATATCTGTAACCAAGCCTGGTTCTCCTCTTTTTGCATAAGTTTATTAGGCTGTACTCTTTTTTTCTGCCTTATTTTTTGAAAAGATTGCTTTCTTAAAATAATTAGGAAAGAGGGAATTAGAGGGGAGTCAGCTGCTTCCCACTTTTAGCTTGTATAGTCATTCCTGGGTCAAGTCCAAAGGAAATGTCTAATTGCTATGGGACCTTACTAGTCTCTGGTTAAGTTTCTCATGACTATGGACCACACAACTCCCCCTTACACCTCTGCAGGACACCAGGAGGTGTGTACATACAGTACCAACAAATGGTCTTGATTATAACTGGTCAAAGGCGGACACCAAATTGCTGCTCACTGCAGGGAGGACAATCACCAATGATGTGGGAATTTCCAGCCTGGAAATTCTTTAGTCTTGATACGCCTATCTTTGCTTCATTACTCCCCCTCTGCCCCCTGGGCCTGGGAAGTATATTATACGTAGTAAAACTTGGATTCCAAGTCTAAATGGCATTTGATACCATGTATTTCATACTAGTATATAACAGTTTGTTTCATGTCATTTACTCCCTGTAGGTAGCACAGAACTATAGAACCAGCCCACATCTCAAACAGGACTCAGGATGGTATACGATGTCTGTATACAATGTTTCAGCAGATGATGCAAGAAATCTTCATAGCAGGTAACTGGAGAATAACGGACCCAGGCAGTTTGGTCTCAGCCTTATTTAGTCAGACTGTGTACTTACACGGAGATTTCAACTAAAAGCAAAATCTGGAGGTGAAGGTGTAGCTCAATCTGAAGGCGATGGTGTCATTTAAAGAGGGAACTCACTCATTAAGGAACAGCTTCCTGTTGTCTCATCTTTTTCCTGTTCTTATATTTAAGCTGATCTGTTTCCACCTACCATAAAATTCAGGTTAAATGTTATATCAAGCTAGTACATATACTCTGTCTACTAGAATTTGTTGGCAATCCTTGTTTTCATAAACTCATCATTTTATGAGAAATGTATTTTTGGATAATATTTTTTCTAAACACGGAACTTTGGGTGTATAGTTTGAAACAGAGTAGGGATAGGCAGAAATTATTCAGTAAAATAGTTCCTCTTCAGAAACAGCCATTCGTCTCTGATGTTCATTTCATTCTCTCCACCTGGAGCAGTTCCACTTTCTATAAATAAAGAAATAAATAATATTTACTAGGTTAGAAAGCAGCTGTCTGTAGAACCTGGATGTTGGGGCACACATATGGGTTGAGGGAAATATCCCTATGTCAGTGAATATTTAATTGGTTATGCAAAGTGAAATAAGTCCAAAACACATCAGGAGTCCCTCTGCAGGATGGGAAAAAATCCAAAACAGGAAAATATTAATGAGGTACGAAATCTGCTTTCTACATTCCTTGCAATGCGGCTGTTCTCTAATGGCTTTTGAAGCTCACAGATGCTTATAAATATAGCCACTTTCTGAATTTGGAACCTGAAAAGATCTTATTTTAGGTATAATGGTTGCTTTAGAAGTGGTAAGTTATGCACAGGCAAAAAGGATGTACTTCACAGTGTGTTTTCTATTTCCATCTCCTAACGCTGTGAGCTGAAATAAGAGGTAAACATGACCACTTGAACAGTTTGAAACACTGCAGCTTGCTTCAGGCCTCTCCAGTCTATCACAGTCTTCATATTTATCGTTATCTCCACTTGAATGCAATCACTAGATAGTACACTAAAGCCATCTTCTGTTCACCTTAGATGTATGAATTGCAACATGTAGTGTCGAGGGAACAATGTGCAATCTGAGATTGCAGGTCCACAGCTCCTGCAAGGAAGACGGCAGGACTTCACTGCCCAATGCTATCTTGAGAGTGGGAGGACAAAGTTATTGGCGAATCTTTCTGCCTTGCAAAAATGTGTTACCTTGATGGTACTCAGAGTTGGAGGTTTTACTCTCGTCAGGAAGAAATGGCATGTTATGCTTCCCAGGAAAACTGCTCCCTGTCAGACTATCCTACCTACAAAAAGGCTTTCTGCTCGAAATGACATGTTTGAGGGTTTTTGTTGAGCACTATGGCAGTCTGGAGTCATATCTCTGCCTGCCAGGTTCAATTTAGGCACATGGTGTTACTACAAGATTTTTCAAACTGTTAACCCTGTAATAGGCTACCGTCAGGCTGGATTCCTTCCCACTTGTACCTAATTACCCATAGCAGAGGCTCTACAGCGAGCTCTCCTGCATGTCTGAGACACCAGTCCTGTCTTGTAGCAGAGTAAAGTCAAAGAACAAAACGTATAGCTAAACTCTGGGCAGCACTTGTGTCTTCAGTTGTCACTCAAACAAGTTTTCATCCATATAGTCTGGCAACTGGTGCAGTGTCCTGGTTGCCATATAACCAAGACACTTAAGACACAGAACATACATACAGATAAGTAATTTTCTGTATTATCAAGGGGGAGAGGTGGGTTTCTCCAGAGGGCAATTCAGAAGAGACTGGTATTCCACACCACCATCCAGAGAATCACAGTCTAGCCTTTTAGGTTTTATATTCAGGTACTGAAAGTTAGGCAGTGTGGAAATATTTTCCCCATTGGAAATTGGGCACCATCCCCTATGAGTAACTGAGATTCTTCCATAAGAGACAAACACATAAGCACTGCACAGGCAGACTTATCCCATGCTTGAAAAGTGTCTTCGAGTTGGTGGGATGCCCAGCCCTCTGAGGATACCTATTTCTCTACATCACATGGAGAAAACACCCAGGTCACTACCACAGATCAGATGCACAACTTCTTTATGGCTAAACTGAAATGAGATTAATCTCCCTAAAAGACAGCTCTCTTATGCAATTCAAATTAGGTCGGCAGCCGGCTGAATATTCAGGGTAAGATTATGTACCATTCAGATCACGAAAGGTATATTTTCCATATGGGAATCCCTATCTCCTTACAAATCACTACTGAAGTTTGGGTATTGTTGTATATTTATCAAGGAGATCTGTTATGCCTTGGACTTAAAATGATGCAAATATTAGTGGGAGAGGAGCACTTTCTCTTCTGAAGAGAAGCTACACAATTTTAGGGCCAGTGCTCTTTAATATTTTTACAAATGATCTGGACTCAGGAATCGAATGTACATTAAGTAAGTTTGTCAACAATACTGAAGTAGGAGGAGCTGTGGACACCTTCAAGGGTAGAGAGGCTTTACAGAGAGATCTGGATAGGCTAGAGAGCTGGGCAATCACCATCCATATGAAATTTAACAAGAGCAAGTGCCGGATTCTCCACCTGGGACAGGGTAATCTGGGTTATACATGTAAATTGGTGAACGAGAGCCTGGAGAGCAGCCCTGCAGAAAGAGATCTGGGGGTTTGGGTTGACGGCAAGTTGAATATGAGTCAACAGTGTGTCATGGCAGCCAAAAGGGCCAACTGTGTCTTGGGGTGCATCAAGCACAGCATAGCTAGCCAGCCAAGCGAGGTGATTGTTCCACCCTACACTGCACTGGTGGGGCCCCGCCTCAAGTACTGTGTGTGGTTTTGGGCACCTCAATATAAGAAGGACATCAAACTATCAGAGTGTGTCCAGAGGAGGGCAACCGAGATGGTGAAAGGTCTCAAGGGCAAGACTTACGAGGAGCTGCTGAGGTCACTTGGTTTGTTCAGCTTGGAGGAGGCTGAGGGGTCATCCCACTGCAGTCTACAACTTCCTCAAGGGGGGCAGTGGAGGGGGAGGTGCTGATCTCCTCTCTCTGGTGACCAGCGATAGGACACAAGGAAATGGTATGAACCTGTGTCAGGGGAAGTTCAGATGATTGGAAATTAGGAAAAGGTGGACCACCACTAAGAGGCTGGTTGGTCACTGGAACAGGTTCCCCAGGGAAGTGGTCAGGGCACCAAGCCTGTAGGAGTTCAAGGAGCGTCTGGATGATGTTCTTGGTCATATGGGTTATTTTTAGGTAGTCCTGCAAGGAGCAGGGAGTTGAACTCGATGATCCTTATGGGTCCCTTCCAACTTGAGATATTCTATGATTTATAATTCTATGAATAGGTGTTCCTTCGTACCTGGGAAGCTGAGGACAAGCTGTGTCTTTGTGGACATGCTGGGGTGCAGCATGGAGGAAACAAGGGTATGTTTAGGTGCTAGGAGAGGAATGGGAAACAAAGAAAGGGACAGGGCAAAGGCATGGGCTGCTTGGGTTTTCTTGCAAAGGTGGCATTCATCATACTTCCACAAACAAGAGGTGCAAGTCATATCTCCAAAGGACTGTCTCCTGGACAGCAGAGACTCCGAAGAAGTGGGGTCATAGAGGGCAAACAACATCAGTCTCCAAAACTAAGAGAAAATGAAATGAATGCAATCCTTCAATGCATAACTACAGGACTGGATACTAAGCACAGGAACACAATTTTATCTCTGTATAGGAGCCTTAAGCTATGGCTTCATATTTATCTCTATGCTCCTTTTAACTCCAAAGTTTTCCTCATCACTGTGCTTAAACAAGCCTTACACTCAGCATCCAAGAAGTGTGATAGGGCATGTGGGTTTCCCTCATCCATGTTATGAAGGACTGCTTGGCAAGTAATCTCTAAGTATCACTAAATTCCTGATAAGCTGCCATACTTAGCCCAAGGACAAGAAACTGTACAGACATTTGCATATCAATTTTCTACTGCTGGCTTTTACAATAGGAGTTAGAGTTGGGCAGCTGCAGCATACATTTATAAAGCTTACAGCTGTGTTCAGTGATAAGATAAGAGGTTCTTTTGTAGAGACCACAGCAAAAGCTTTGTCAGTGACTGAAATGACACTTTTATCTCATCATGAAAGATGCCCCTTCCAGTGGAAGTCTAGCTGGCATGATGTTATCATTTGAATTGGGGTTTTTTCATGGAAATGAGAGGGAAGAAGCTTGCTGATTTATGAAGTAGTCTATCCTTTTTTATTATTATTTGTAACATTTAAAGAAAATTAACTGCAGCAGAAAGATTTTATATCCATCTATAAACTTGGTTATCAGCATCCCGATATTATCCAATAAATAAATAAAACAAATAAATAACTCCAAGGCTGGAAATGGAATATTTAACATCACAGTGCCACAGTGGAGATGCTCTGGTTATGGCTGAGCGGAAACTTGCATTAGAAAGCTATTTTTTGTGATTATTTTGATGCTTGTAGTTTTCTGAAGCAGAATTTTCCCAGTCTTTTTCTAAACCCGCAGGCCCATTTGGGTGTTAGTTTGTCAAAAGTCTGTGTACTCTTTCTCAGTTGCTTGATACCAAAGAGAAGGACTGAGAAATAGCCCCATAACTGTAAAGTCATCCATTAGGGAATGATTTTGTCGTTTTGATATACTATATAAATTTGTTCTTACCTAGCTTTAATTATCTGCAAGTTAGGCATTTAGTTTAACCTTCATGTAGCTCTATCATCACTAGTGACTGATAGACAGAAAGCCTAAGAGGACAACTCTTTTCACCCATGCTGACACCTATTTTTCACTCACTTTTGAAGTCTCAGGGTTGAGCTTGGATGAGCTGGTGACTTAATAGATAATTTAAATTAAATGAGAGAAATTCCACCCAAAATGTAAAGAATGGCTTTGGTTTTGACTTGTAGGGGAAGGGTCCAGGACTTCTGTCTACATAGTCTGTCGAAGAGAAGACAAAGAGTGATACAATCATGGTTTATATGGTCTCTTAGGGGATGTAACCTTTGATTATGTTTGCTTCAGCCTGTCAGGCAATCATCTAATGGCTGAAGGGTAAAGCTGGGGTACAGTTTTTAATTGTGAATAATTAAGGAATGGAATGACTTATCAAGGGTGGTGATCAGTTCTTTACTACTGGCAATTTTAAATTGAGTACTAGTTGTTTGGTTTTTTTTGGGGGGGGGGAGTTGTTCCTTTGTTTTTTTCCTAAACTGAAACAATAATTAACTCCAGGAAGCGCTTTGGTCTGTTATTATACTCTTTGTTCTAGGTTACATCAACCCACCATACCCCCCACCTTCAAATTAACAGTCAGGTTTATCTCGCTCAGCTTTAGTAGCTTAAGGGTTGGTCTATCTGTGTTATCTATAGTCAATGGAGAAAAATAGGTACTTCGAGATAGATGGGTTTGTATATAATTTTTGATATATACAACAACTGCTAATGCAGTTCACCGGGCTGATCTGCATGGATCTCTGTGGAAACAATAATTCACATGCATAATCTTTATAATGATAGGGGCCCTAAGGAAAATGTAAAGGCTTATGGTCATGGAAAGTGGTGAGAGCCATTCCCAGAGCACCTTCATGTACTGGCAGACCAGCTGGACCCCTGCTGCTGCTTTCCAAGACTGTGTTCCCTTCATGTCTTTATAAAATTCCACATATGATCAAAGAAAGAAAACTTGCCTGTGATACAGCAAGGCAAATCATGACAAACTCAATCAAGTCCTATTAGTGCAATTCAGGCAAAATTTCTGCTGAAATCCACATGAGAAATGTGGATTGTCCTGATACACAGATCATAGATTTGGATTTTCTTATCCATATTAATTCATATTCCTTGCAATAAAGAGAACACCTGAAACCTTTAGTCAGGTATAAAGACAGGGATGATAAAAACTGTGCAACTCTTCTTTTAAATGAGTTAAAGGTGTTATTCACCTCCAGATTATTAATCATACTTTGCCTGAGTAAAAATTTAATATTGCAGGGTATGTGCTAACTATTGTATAACATAAATGACAAGTAACAGCGTGCCTCATTATTACACTCTTACATTCAGTCACAAGATAATTCACCAGCTGTGCTCTTCTGCTGTGGTCCTCACACTGTAATTAATCTATGCATTAGAGATCAGACCATACATCTTGCGCTTTAATTTCAAAATCTGAGCTCTCTTCAGGTAACTAATACCTCAGTGGGCCAAGTACTGAAATTTCTTCCATAGGTATATAGGAAGAAAAAAATCCATCTTTGCAGCCTATCTAACTGCACAGGTCTGAAGAGCATAGATTTGGCCTCCTTTACTCTGGCAGTAGAGAGGATTATTCTTCTCAAAAAGATTAGGTGAATATTATTGAGCTCTAGAGTTCACACTTCAGCTAATGACTGTTTTACAGAAAGCCATCTACATGAAATTTCAATACTTTCTCCATTCCCTGGGTGAGCGTGCTGCCTTATGTATAAAACAACCACAGTCCAACATAGCATATCAGTGGGATTTCGTGTTATATTTTCATCTGTTCTCACACGGTCAAAATCCTACATCGCTTGCTTCAGCAAAACTCCCCAAAATGCCTGTGCAAATTTTGCTAGGATAAGGACAGTGAGGTTGGTGAGCAATGGCACGGCACAGCAGACACTGAACTAGAGCTTGAACAAAAATCGAAATTCCTTTTCCACCAATTCTGACACTTACTTTCCTTTTGAATCAGGTCAAAAACCTGAAAGAACAGAACAAGCTCTGAAAACAGATCTGAAAACTCTCTAAAGTAATTTTTTTGATATACAGAAATAAAAGGTTCTGCTGTCCCCAAATTGAAAGGTTTTATTTAAAATTAAGGTGTCATTGAAGTGCGTCTGCCCAAGAAGCCATGGCACACATTACAATTGCAATTGCAATGCCCGAGATCCTCATTCTCCCCTTGGATGAGGCTACTTGGCAGATTATGAGAGCCCTATGTACTAAGATGAGACACAGAGCTCAGTTAAAAAGAAGATTTACACTGTGTTTTAACCTCAAATTGCTCACATCAAAATGTTTCAGTGGATCACAGTATTTTATTTTTGTGTAAAATCAATTTTGACTAAATCCAGTATATCTGGGATGTATTTTTTTCAGAATAATATTAGGAAGGCAGAAGGGTGTAGCAAGGAAAGCCAGACTTCCTGGGGAAATTATTTATTTTGCTGAAACAGCTTTATCTCTAGAAAAATCATGTCAGTGGAAAATTCACAATATTCAGAGCGACATCATAGATTTTTTTTGATGCTCCCTTTCCACAAAGAAATGAGATACTAATTCATTCCCAAGAGAACTGGGGGATTTGTTGTTTGTTTTGTTTTTAAAGGAGGATATATATTCAGTCCCACTGGAATTGAAAGAACATCTCAGTCCTGAATAAAGATGCATTCCAAAAGATGTCAAGAGGAAAGCTTTTGCAGAGCCAGCCTCTTCAAGAGCTTGTTACAGCCACTGCTTTCAACCAATAGCTTTAATAAGAGCTGAATTTATACACAAACATTTAGAAAGCAAATAAATAAATAAGTAGGGGGGAGAAGAGAACTTCACAGCATTTGGTATAATATTACGAGCACAGCATTAGAGAAAACCATGCATCTGTTTTATAGTTGGTTTATATTCTCCTCTTGTGTGTGCATTTTATACACATAAAAATTAACAGCCTTTGACTATCCATTTGTATTTATAACATCTGCAGTACCAATGGGTGCAGTTCTAGCTTCTCTGTCCCAGGCTTGCTAAGCATCCTAATTTGGAAAGAAAATGCCAGATAACTCTCCAGGGGAACATTCGCAATGTCAACGTCTCGTGATTCCTAGACATCCTAATGTCACCAATGGGAAGTCTATAATGAAGGAAATCCCACTGGCAGCAGAGCAGATAGAAATGCCGGTCTTTGCTTTTTCTGTTTGAACCAATCGAGGTGTAACTAACTGCAGCCTGAGATTGGAGTGGTCTTTCTGTTTTGGGGTAAACAGCATATTTTGACTACATAAATGGAAAAGATCATGGAACAAAATGAGCTCAGAAAACTATATTCATGCTCTGACTGCTCCCTCGATCATAGAATCATAGAATCATAGAATCATAGAATCATAGAATCATAGAATCATAGAATCATAGAATAGTTTGGGTTGGAAGGAACCATTAAAGGTCATCTAGTCCAACCCCCCTGCCCTGGGCAGGGACATCTTCAACTAGATCAGGTTGCTCAGAGCCCCGTCCAACCTGACCTTGAATGTTGCCAGGGATGGGGCATCTACCACCTCTCTGGGCAACCTGTGCCAGTGTTTCACCACCCTCATTGTAAAATATTTCTTCCTTATATCCAGTCTGAATCTACCCTCTTTTAATTTAAAACCATTCCCCCTTGTCCTGTTGCATCAGGCCCTACTAAAAAGTCTGTCCCCATCTTTCTTATAAGCCCCCTTTAAGTACTGAAAGGCCGCAATAATCTCTCCCCGAAACCTTCTCTTCTCCAGGCTGAAAAACCCCAGCTCTCTCAGCCTTTCTTCACAGGAGAGGTGTTCCATCCCCCTGATCATTTTTGTGGCCCTCCTCTGGACCCGCTCCAACAGGTCCGTGTCCTTCTTGTGCTGAGGGCTCCAGAGCTGGACGCAGTACTGCAGGTGGGGTCTCACCAGAGCAGAGTAGAGGGGCAGAATCACCTCCCTCGGCCTGCTGGCCATGCTGCTTTTTATGCAGCCCAGGATACGGTTGGCCTTCTGGGCTGCAAGCGCATATTTCTGGCTCATGCCCAGCTTTTCATCCACCAGCACCCCTAAGTCCTTCTCGGCAGGGCTGCTCTCTATCCCATCATCCCCCAGCCTGTATTGATACCAGGGGTTGCCCCGACCCAGGTGCAGGACCTTGCACTTGGCCTTGTTGAACCTCATGAGGTTCATACTGGCCCACTTCTCGAGCTTGTCCAGGTCCCTCTGGATGGCATCCTGTCCCTCAGGCATGTCAACCGCACCACTCAGCTTGGTGTCATCTGCAAACTTGCTGAGGGTGCACTCGATCCCACTGTCTATGTCATTGATGAAGATATTAAACAATACCGGTCCTAATACAGACCCCTGCGGGACACCACTCATCACCGATCTCCATCTGGACATTGAGCCGTTGACTATTACCCTCTGGATGCAACCATCCAACCAATTCCTCACCCACCGGACAGTCCACCCATCAAATCCATTCCTCTCCAGTTTAGAGAGAAGGATGTTGTGGGGGACCGTGTCAAAGGCCTTACAGAGGTCCAGATAGACGACATCTGTAGCTCTTCCCATGTCCACTGGTGTAGTCACTCCATCATAGAAGGCCACTAGGTTGGTGAGGCAGGACTTGCCCTTGGTGAAGCCATGCTGGCTGTCTCAAATCACCTCCCTGTCCTCCATATGCCTCAGCATAGCTTCCAGGAGGATCTGTTCCATGATCTTCCCAGGCACAGAGGTGAGACTGACTGGCCTGTAGTTCCCCGGCTCTTCCTTTTTTCCCTTTTTAAAAATGGGGGTTATGTTTCTCCTTTTCCAGCCAGTGGGAACTTCACCGGACTGCCACAGCTTCTCAAATATGGTGGATAGTGGCTTAACAACTTCATCCGCCAGTTCCCTCAGGACCCGCAGATGGATCTCATCAGGTCCCATGGACTTGTGCACCTTCAGGTTCTTTAGATGGTCTCGAACCTGATCTTCTCCTACAGTGGGTGGGTCTTCATTCTCCCAGTCCCTGCCTTTGCCCTCTGTGGCTTGGGTAGTGAGGCTTGAGCACTTGCCAGTGAAGACCAAGGCAAAAAAGTTATTGAGTACCTCTGCCTGCTCCATATCCTGGGTAACCAGGTCTCCCGTTTAGTTCTCGAGAGGACCCACATTTTCCCTAGTCTTCCTTTTATCACCAACATACCTATAGAAGCTTTTCTCATTGCCCTTGACGTCCCTGGCCAGATTTAATTCTATCAGGGCTTTGACTTTCCTAACCTGCTCCCTGGCTGCTCAGACAATTTCTCTGTATTCCTCCCAGGCTACCTGTCCTTGCTTCCACCCTCTGTAGACTTCCTTTTTGTGTTTGACTGTGTCCAGGAGCTCCTTGTTCATCTGATGGTCCTAATCAGAGCTGGGTGGTTTCTCCTAGAGACCTGTTGTTCATGAGTACCTGGACAGTAAGGGCTCTCTACCCCAGTTCCTTCTCTGAGGACACTGGAGTTCACCACTGCCTTACAGGAAAAAAAAAAAAAAAGAAAGAAAGAAAAAAAAAACACAGCAAAAAAACAAGGCCTCCAGAGAACCACTGGTACAAATCCCTGAATTCAGCCAGTGGGACTATTACTGTGATATTTTTAAGCGAGATGATAAAAAAAAAGAATTTTCTCCTCTGCTGCAAATGGCTGCAGTGAAAATGTTCCAGGTGGTGTGCAGCTGGTTCAATGCAACTATTTCCATTTGCAGATAGATTCTCTAGCTGTGAGGAAGTTGCTAGTTGTTTTGCTGACAAATTCAAGGTTTCTTTTGAGCCTGCTGTGCTGTGGAGGAGCAGGGGAGTATATCCAGAGGGAAAATGAAATGTTTCTGATGAGCTGCATCCAGTAATAGAGTGAAACTGCGTCTGCCTGGGATTGCCAGCATGTACTTTTGGTGTTAGCCCTTCCTCATCAGGAACCGGCAGAAGTGAGACAGTGGATTGTGATGGAAAGGTGTTTTCAGAGAAGTATTGGTGAGGAAGAGGCCATGTCACATACTTCAGGTGAACATTCAGTCTGTTGAGCTGGGAAATCCTCTTCCCAGTCTGTGGGGAAAAGCCCTGTATAACCCAGAAGTGCAGTGTGCAAACCAGAACATTTGATAAGGGTGTCTTTGAAACTGCTGTCGAGACTGGCTGTGCCCGAGCCCTGTGCCCGTACCCAGGCACTGGGGAGCACGCCGGGGCTGACCACGGGGCACAGAAGGTCTCAGAGCACTCCAGAGAAAAAGCCAACCTGGAGGCAGACCTTCGTGAACAATGAGGAAATAGCCAAGGCATCCATGTGACAGCGAAATATGAATTTGGGAAGAATTTCCTTCACTTTAGTCCTTGTCAGCCGTGAAAACCCTGCAGGTCTACTTAGTTGTTACAGAAACTCTCCTCCACAACACCGATGGCTCCTTTGCAGTTTTTACATTAGAGAAATAAGAACTATATTTCAGCTTGAAAATGTATTTTGCCAAGCAGGGTTTTCTGTTGCTTTATTTGTTTGCTTCAGCAAGATGAATAGCACCCAACTTAAAAAAAAAAGCCATAAGCTTCGTATACTTATTTTGTTCATGTTCGCTGCGCTGTGGGGTGAGTTTACCTTGGCTAACACATGCTCACAGGAAATGAAATAAAAACTGCATGGAGAGGAATATCTCCAAAATGAGCAAAGCAATAGAGATTGTTCTTAGCAATCAATACTGGCTGTATGCAACAGTGGAAAGGAACAAGGGCTCGGTGTTACTGTGTTGCTTCTTGTCTTGGTCTGACATACAGTTAATAAGTTACAGGAAAAAAATAATAAAGGAAAAAAGTAAAGGAAAGGCATTTTTCTCAGGAAGAATGGAAATGGCTTTTCCTGTAGAGGTTAAATCTCCCATATTATTAAGAAGCAAAGAGAAATGGCTGCCAAAGAGACAGAGCCGACAGATGATGCAAATTGTCAATAGCTGAAGTCAGAGCCCACATATGCTTTCTGAGGGTGCTGTCACTAAAAGCTGCAGTCTCATCTCACCTGCCAAGCCCCTTGTTCACCTCCCCGCAGTTCCTTGTACTAAATTAAACTCACTTTACCTTTTTGCCATGTTAATTTTAAATTGGAGGATGTCTTCCCACCCACCTCAGACCCAGGCTGTTGTAGGGGTGGAGGAGCTGCAGGGCTGGGAGTGAGCAGCAAAGCTTTTTTGGGCTGGACCTGTCTACGCTGGCTTAAAGTGTTTGTCAAGCACAGCCTTACTTCCAATGATGTCTCGCAGGCTTGGGCTCTGATTAATTAGCTTGTGTTCCCTTCAGACATCTCCGGCAGTACAGGGCTCCTTTGCAAAGTCAAGAACTTATAAAGGGCAGTTTATCCAATGACAGAGACATAGAAATATGTAATTTTTTTCCCCAATATTGAAGAACTCAGGTTTTCATTATAATAGTGTTCTCCAGATAACATTAGTGCAGAGATTTGTGTGTATAGGAACATCGGTTTCTGATGAGGCCTTAGAGAATACTAAACGTGTTACTTTTTACAATAATCTTCAGGAAGCAGGAAACTGAGATAGTTTCCTGAGACAGTGAAGTACTGCAGAGACAGTACTTCATATTCTATGATGAGCTTAGCAGCTAGCAAACATGTATACATTTATAAAATTATGAATCAGTTATCAAAAAGAGCAATTATCAGAATCTTCTCTGTGTTACAAAATACATCTTTGGAGGGTGCTATTTAAATAACCTGAGAGAAATTCCGCGCTCATTTTTCTATCAAAGTAAATGAGGTCAGACTGTACCTGGTATGATTTGTGTTGCAGAATTCTGGGATTCCCCTTGAGAAAATGATTCCAATTCTACAGAAGTCTTACACACAATTACACAGCATAACAGCTCTGCTTTTGCACTTACTGCATTTCTGAAACTGCCTGCTAAAGAAGTACACAGTTACATTAACTAACCAGCAAGTTCAGTCGCATGCATGTAGCTATTTCACTGTAATTTTCATCTGTTGTCTTCAAGATGTTTTCTTTAGATTGTAAGATGCTGTATTCTGGTCGCCAATCCATCCAGACAGCCGAAATCTGCTTTCAGTCCCAAATTTGAAATGACTGAGCTCTTTTTTTTAGCCCTTTGATATCAGCTTTAGCTTCCTGACAACAAATTTGAAAAGACTAAAAGAAGTTGCTCTCTTTCGGAGAACTACCTAACTTTTTACAATGTGCCCTTTGCGTGCTAAGCCAGGATGTGGGGGCTGTAGTCATCAAAACATAAAAGCATCTGCAGGGCAAGCCAGTGCCACTAAAATTTGTCTCTTGACTTCAGGGTATTTTGGAAATGACTTGCCACTCATATATAACAGAATATGAAAACCCGATAGCTCTGTCTTGCTCTTTCAGATCCCAATATTCTGACTTCATTTGACTTAACAAATGCTTCAGTAGCCTGAGATGAATACTAAAAGCAATGAACAAAAGTTCCTGAAGGCAGAATCCAGCATGTTGTTGAAAAGAATTACCATTAAACTAGTTTCAGAAATTCATTTTTAGAAAACAAGAATTTCTCCTAGGCTTTCCTACATATACCCCCATGCTTTTGAAAATTCATGCTGTCAGATTTTCTCACTCAGATGCAAAGTTGGTTAACTTTGCCAGGCTGGAGTTGGCAACTCCAGCAATTTTCTCCATCCAGTGAATCCAGGAAGTGTGAAAGCTGGGGAATTGTTTCCCCTTATATTATGTTTTCGACAATTCACATATGCGGTGTTGAAGATATGGGCAGAAGTCTGCTTTGCTTAGCTGAATATCAGAACTGGGCCTCCTGCCACCATCACATCCTCATAAACAGGTTTGGCTCAAGTTTTAGCACTGCTAAAATGGAGGAAAACAAACCTACTTTTTATGTCTTGTGAATCAATACCTGACCCTGTCTCTTACCTATACCACCCTAGGCTGCAACCTGTTTTAAGCATAAAGAAAGGCCGTTAAAAAAACTTTAATTCCTTGATGGTAATTCTAATATGGTATATTCTTCTTTGTTTGGCTTTGTTGGGCAGAAAGTCTGGTGAATGTCTTGAAAAGCATGGTTTTGCCAGTTCTACCACATGCTTCTCACATTTTCGGTGACTGTACCATACATGTGTCAGAAATAACTGCAAGAAATGTGAGTACCTCAGGCAAGTTTTCGAGTGAATCTACAGTAGCTTTTGGAACAGAAACATGCTCCTAGCTGTGTGCCAGCTAGCAAAAATCAGTCCACCCCTCTCCCAAACAGGGGGTTTAATTACACCACACTGTAGCAGATTCAGCTGCAGTCTTTGAGAAGACACAACTGTCATGCTTTAAGTAACAGAGGCTCAGCCCAGAGGTTGAAGCCTTAGTGGAACTTATGCCTGGTGTAGACTGTGATCCTGATTCCATACAATTTGGAAGAAACTTTTGACATGATATTTCAAAGATCCCCTCTGTTGTAGCAGCACGTGAGAGAAGGGAGACCATTAAAATGAGTGTACAGTTCTATGCACCTTCTGCAAGGAGGGGCTTACTGTAGAGTTGTTTTTTGGTATACCAGAAAAGATTTTAAACAGTCATTAAAAGTGTATTGAATCTAATTCCTTTCAGTACTACATTCTAGGGAAGATCATTCCAGGGAAAGCATCTTTTTCTAGAGGAATGAAAAATAAACAAAAACAGAGCCTTTTTAAGGAGAAAAAAAAATTAAAAATGGGGGCTAGCATGACAGGGCTGGATGTGCACAGGTAGGTATCTCAGCCCCGAGGGCTGCTCTTACGTTTGCCAGCATATCCAAGGCTCTCCCATGCTTCACCCACACTAGGCCCAAGTAAACTAATCTTTCCTGAACGTGAACCTGTCTGTGCTTTCACCTCCATCACCTGAGAAATCATAGAATCATAGAATCATAGAATCATAGAATAGTTTGGGTTGGAAGGGACCATTAAAGGTCATCTAGTCCAACCCCCCTGCCCTGGGCAGGGACATCTTCAACTAGATCAGGTTGCTCAGAGCCCCGTCCAACCTGACCTTGAATGTTGCCAGGGATGGGGCATCTACCACCTCTCTGGGCAACCTGTGCCAGTGTTTCACCACCCTCATTGTAAAATATTTCTTCCTTATATCCAGTCTGAATCTACCCTCCTTTAGTTTAAAACCATTCCCCCTTGTCCTGTTGCATCAGGCCCTACTAAAAAGTCTGTCCCCATCTTTCTTATAAGCCCCCTTTAAGTACTGAAAGGCCGCAACAAGGTCTCCCTGAAGCCTTCTCCAGGCTGAAAAACCCCAGCTCTCTCAGCCTTTCTTCACAGGAGAGGTGTTCCATCCCCCTGATCATTTTTGTGGCCCTCCTCTGGACCCGCTCCAACAGGTCCGTGTCCTTCTTGTGCTGAGGGCTCCAGAGCTGGACGCAGTACTGCAGGTGGGGTCTCACCAGAGCAGAGTAGAGGGGCAGAATCACCTCCCTCGACCTGCTGGCCATGCTGCTTTTTATGCAGCCCAGGATACGGTTGGCTTTCTGGGCTGCGAACGCACATTGTCAGCTCATGTCCATCTTTCCATCCACCAGTACCCCCAAGTCCTTCTCGGCAGGGCTGCTCTCTATCCCATCATGCCCCCACCTATATTGATACCAGGGGTTGCCCCGACCCAGGTGCAGGACCTTGCAATGTAAGTAGTTTCTCTACTCTAAAAATAATTATCATTTTGAATTAAATTCAGTTGTGGACACAAACCAGGTTCCAGTTGTACTTCCCTTCTATCTGCCTGCCAGGCCCCTCTCCACTTTGCAGCTCCTAGGTCATAGTTGGTGTTTTGCAGTAGCCATCCTGTTGTTGATTCTGCTTCAGCTTAATTTCTCTAGAACTCTTAGATACTTCTGCAAGGACAGCTGCCTACTCTTCCTGTTCCAGGATTTGTCCCTTTTATTGCTGGAGTGAAGCTTGTCCTTATTGCAATCCATCCGTTCTATTTATTTTATTTCTTTGAACCCATTTGTTAAGATTTTTTGAATGTTGATCTTCTCTTCCAAAAATTTTGCAGTCCTTCTCAGCTTATCTACAAAATGTCTCAGTCCTGTTTTATAGTCCATTATACAGGTCACCAGTGAAACCTCTGAGGATATCCTGAGATGGTTCACCGCAGAGCCCTGATCATCCTTCCTGATGAGAACCATTAAAAATAATGTCCACAGTTCCTTGTATGGTTTTGCTCCCAACCTGTAGGAGGACCTTCTAGGCTGTATTCATCAGCTTTTCTTTTAGGGATAAGAATAGGGAGCTCTGATATCCCAGTCCCATTTTTTTTTTATGACCTTGTGGCCGTGATAAAACCTTTACTTATATCTGTCTCACGCATTGTTAGAGAAATGTGGGTAATGCTATTTTCTCATGTGCCTCACAGATGAAGCTGCGGGGCTTCATCACTTGAACGTAAGATGCTCTGAAGAACTTCAGCAGTAAGTGCTCCAAGTTGATATGGATCCTAGTGGAGAGCATCCATCTATACAGAGGGAAGGAACATGATTCATCTCCTATGAAAGCTGAACTGTTTAATTTCATTACTTCAGGGAATATCAGAAGAAAACAAACACTAAAGAAATTCTTAAACCAAGGCAATATTCATCCCCTCCCTACCAGCCACGACTCAGTTCAGTTGCTGAGTTTGCAGAAACCCTAAATGCTTTCCTTTGCCCCAAAACACCACTTCTTTATCAATTTTATCTCTCAGAATTTTAAGATACTCCCCTTCAGTGCACTTACAAGCACCTCGCACTGGACTCCTCTGCCACCCTCTGTCTCTGATTTAGAGCATAATTTCATGAATGACAAGCAATGACCTCTCTCTTGCTTCCTGTGTGGGCTGTTCTCAGCTGGCTTGTTCAGCACAGTTCTGGTCTTTATTGCATAGTGCTTCATCTTTATAGCTGTTATCAGACATTTATATCTCTTTCCTCGTATGCTGGGTATTATTGGCAGAGGGTCCATTGTACAATGCATCAAACATATACTGGAAAATTGCTTTTGGCAATGATTCTGGATTTTTTTTTTTTTTGGTTCAGCAATCAGGCTACAGCACACATGATATGTACTTGTTGCTTTGGATGGGCTTGGGACTCAAAATGCAGAAAGACAGCCATGCTTTTCAAAGCATAAGTCTGGAATTACTCCTCACTACTCCAGTCTTAGACCGGTATGACTCAGAATGGGATCAAATGTGTCATATAAACATCTGATACTCCCAAAAATATCTGCTGTATAGATGACAGTTTTCGTACACATAAGGAAATGTTCTTTAAATATAGGTCCTCACCCTCTTATAAGTCAAGAATAAAAATACTAAAATTATACCTGTTCCTTTAGCATAGCTATCACCCACACAAAAGAAGTTGCTGTCCTGTTCTTTCCTGCTTCCTTTGCCCCGCTGAGGATGAAGAGGACACTTTGTACATAACATCACACCGAAAACCATGGGCACTTGAGAACACTTTCAGTACATATTGGCCTCCTTCCTCTCAAACCCAACTCTTCTCTTTCCTGTGGCAGAAAGTCTTACCAGAGCCTTAGACTCTGAGGTTGGAGGGAACCCAGCAGATGATGTGGCTAAACCTTCTGAATAAGGCACAGATTGTCCCCCTGCTTCCCCTCCCATGTGAAGTCCACCACACAGTCTTACTGAGGCTTGCCATAGACCAAAACACCCTTGACAAAGTCAAAGGCAGGTGTTCCCATGTTAGTTTGTTCTACCAGTTAATCATCTTTGCTTCTGAAAATTCATGCTTTACTCCTAACTTTAATTTGATTTGCATTAACAGCCTTACATTGGTTTTTATCATGTCTTTCTCTGACAGGTTAAGAAAAATAATAATAACTTGAATATTTTCTTGTCATATTAGAACATAGGTTGCCTCTTGGTGTTGTATGCAATGAGTAAAGGGATGCCCTTGCATCTCTCATTATAAGGCATTTCGCTATTCGTCAAAGGTTTTTGTCACTATTCTCTGCATTGTTTCCAAGTTTTCACAGCTTCTTTAGTGTATGAGCTACATATATGTCTATTTGTTTTTGAGAAGCATTGTTTGCACCTCAAGCAATGTTTCACATTCACTGTCATCACCACCATCCTCATTGTTGTTGATCAAAGACTATGCTAACTATTCAGGAGTAGGTCATAAATTGAAGTAGTTTGGAGACTTTGTGTACCTAGGCTTCGTGGCCTGCCCAGAAGCATTAGGACCTTCCATAGGTCTCCATCATCTTCCTGTTCCAACAAGTCAGACACACAGGAGGAGGAAGTAAGCCACTGACGAATCTCTCCCCACTCTCTGCCCTTTCCCTGTGAGGGAAAGAACTTTGGATCCCTGCCCCACCTGGGAAGGAGATTAGCTGCCATGCCTAAAGGGTAGAAAGCCATAAACCACTATCAGGAAAGACCAGTACCCACCTAGATCAAGAAATCACAGACAATAATGCCTGCTTTCCAGGTACTGCACTCTACAAAAGGCAGATTGTATCAGCACAATTTGGCTTCACACATTATATCACAAAAAGTGAATAAAGGCAATACATCTAAAATATTCTACTAAGTGGAGTCTCAAGCTGCTCACTATTGCTTTTTCCCTATCTTTCCCCTACTCCTTCCATTACTTTGCCTACTCTAAATTCCGGTTGTAAAGTCTTTGGGAGAGGCGCTTTTTATGTCTTTGTAGAGTAGCTGGCACAATAGATCTGTCTGATCTAAACAAGGCCTTTGAGTGATACTGCATGGCTCATGAATAGTGATTATTGCTTCCAACCACTGGAGAACTCAGCAGCTTTTTCAGAGAAGTTGACCTACTTAAATTGTATATCCAGGTAGTGCTTGCAGCATTTTATTAAATTGCTCTAACAAACAGTCAGAGAGAGAAATGTGGAGGATACCCAGCTATCCTGCAGGTCAAGATGTGTACCAAGAAATGAGAGCCTGCAATTACAGCACAGGTTTTGTACTGAGACACATTACTGAGAGCTTGAGACTATCCTTATGGGAGTTGAGGGATCAAATGTGAAGTACTAACACTGGATCTTGTGCTCAAGACAGTCACTGGTTTGATGAACTAAAATAGCTGGGAAATTATTCAGAGCATGTCTAGCTTGTCAAACATTGTCAATGTGACCCAGATCTAGCATAGACCCACATAGTTTGACAAAGATTTGGCTTCAGCTCAGTATTTCTCTGACCCTCTGTCATTCATTCCAAGGATTCCAGACTCTCAGTTCATCTTCAAGGCCCTGAAAGGAGCTTCTGAGATTTTTGGAAAAATTATATAGTGGTCCAGATCTAGGGTTTTAAAATGCTGATAGACAGCAAATCTACTTACAGTCTTTCAATCTGCTTTTCCATTCTTGAATTATATCAGAAGACATGGAAAAAAAGGATAAATGGCAACCAATAAAAAGTGAGATGCTAAAGAACTCCCTTTTATAAATGAGGAAATTTTCAGAAAGGTAGAGATAAAGAACAAGTAAGAAAAAGAATAGTCAAACACTTGCTTTCCCTCAAAACACAGAGTATAGATTAATCATTCTTGTGCATATGTTATATAAGCTCAATGGAAGAAAGAAAAGAGATGTCATACTGAAAAATAAACCACTAGGGTGCTTATCAAAAGTGACAATACTCCTATGCTGCTCTGCTGCAACAGACATTAGACAGTGTTCCATAAGCAAAAATAATTGTCTTGATATTTAATGTCAACAATTTACGACCTTCTACAGAGATGTCAGCAAATATATACCTAATGCAAAACATTTTACGAAGGAAAACAAAAAGCCAAGTTAGGAAAAGAAGAATTTAGTCAGATGAAATTTGATGGATAAAACACTGTGTTAGAAAAGAGCTGTTGTTGAACCAAACAACTATATTTATCCTTACAGGATGAGGTGCGTGGGCTACATCTATGCTAGCAAATAAAATAGGACAGGAAGACATGGTCATGGGGACAAAGGCAATGACATCCTTAGTATTCGTATGACTACAATCTCTTCCTCTCCCAAACCAGAAGGTCTCATCCACTCCACCTGTTGGGAACAATCCTTGGTTTGTGCTGTTCCCTGAGATGTGCCTCAACACTGCCTGGGAGAGTGTGAGTTGGTAGGGCCAAAGATGGGCCAGGGAGTGTGGTATCCATTAACAGCACAGATGTCCATGTGCGGGCATTCCTGCCCTGTTAAACTTAATACTGAAGCCATAATCAAGGCCAGAGCTGGCCACCTGTGTCTGCATTGCTATCCAGTAAAAACTGTGGGTGCAAAAGACCTACAAGGGTAAAAGTGAAGAGAAGGTCACATGTGAGACCTCTCTCACCAGACTGCAGAGACATAATGCAGGTGTCTACCTCTGTGCTGGTCCTTCAGGGTTCCCTTCATAGTCAAAGAAGAGGAACAGACATGCTGTGCCCAGGTTGTCAGATGACTCGTGGTCTTGATATACCCATTTCTCTCTACAGAGTATACAGGGACTCTAGACAACTAGTTCAGATGTGTATGTGTGCACCTGAAGGTAAGTGATATGACTCTAATCCCAAGAGATGAAAAATTAGAAAATGAGAAAGGGACATTTCTGATAGCTTGTTTCCAAGATACAGAAAAATCACGATTATGGAAAAATGTCTCTTCACAGCTTTATCCCATAGTAAGTGTTATTCTATATTTCACCAAAGCAAGAAACCACACACCATGTTAAGCAAGCTTATTCTAAAATAGCCTAGTGTCCCAAAGATATTGAGCCTTCTCCCTGCAAAAAAGAGAACCATGGCAGGCCATGAACTGTTTCAGAGTAAATTTTTCACAAGGTAATGACAATTTTTGAAGTCCTCAAGATAAAAAAATATACTATCTGCATGATCGGTGTGGAGCACAAGTTTATGTGGGTCACACTTCTGCGCATGGAGCATCTACAGATGGCTATAAAGCAAGGTCAGGTTAGGGTCTGGTGGTAAGTGGGGCTACTGGTAAAAATTACACGGTACTACATGCTCAGCTGCAGATCTGAGTGTATGTCGCTAATAAAAAGGGACAAAAGCAGGCCTACACGAAATCAGGCCAGATATCTTCAATAATGATTTTGGTTCCCTCAATTCTTTAGTGTCCAATGTTTGACTTTTACAGGAGTGGGAATTGTAAAGAGTTCTTGCCCATTAGCAAAAACCTAAGAGATGAAACATGGAAAAATCATTGCTTGTTTCTGAAAATCGTACTTCAAAGCTGTAAGTAAGTGAAATGCCTCCCTTGTGTATAACAGGGCTCCTGTTTTTCCATAATGTGATAACATGTCAGACCTATCTTTCCATTTACAATAATTTGGCTGTATTAAATATGTGGTGATATGTCTGAGCATTTTTTTGTCTCGTTTTTGTTACAGAAAAATGGAAAACCATAATCAACAGCAAGAGATAGAAAGTATTAATGTCAGCAAGAGTACAAGCTCAGCAGAAGTGGAATTTTCTACCTTCTAAATATGCAGCTAACATATTAATCACAAGACTACGTAGCCTTTGGCCAGGACCCAAGGATGGAAGATGCATTACGTTTGCCAACAGGGGACTCTCCACCTCCCCTGGCCATGAATGCTACAAAAAGATGCTGAGAAGTTCTAATAATATTAAGAGCAGCATGGCTATAATAGATTTAACGTATAAACATGAACATCCATAGCGTGCACCAAGTCTTAACAGCAAATATTATGGTTTACTTTCAAAAAGTGATTAAAGTATTTAATTATGTGCAGAGCATTCTTATAAAACAAAAATTATTAACTGTTGGGAACACAGTGATCTATTTTGCACACAGACAATAAAAGATAGGGAAAATTTCCAATAACACTATAGCTTTCAGTGGCGTTTGAATTTGCTTTGACTGCAAACAGTTTAAACATTGGTGCTGAAAGGCCGGGCTCTGCTTTTCTTGTAAAGAAATCTATCAGAATAAATGGAATTGCTTTGGATTTGCTCCAGATTCAGGTAAAGCAGGATCTGGTCCATGAAGTTCATTATGGTCGTTTATACAATTAAAATGAAGCTCCAGGAACATCTCTGCATTTTCTTCTATTTTATTATAAAATTATATGAGATTGAAAAAAGATACAGCTAAGTTTTCATTAGGGACTACAGATTTTAAGAGAAAGGCTGCTCATTTTTATGTTTTAGAACCCCATGTTCAACTCCAATCAATTTTAATTTAATTGTAATTGCATTTTAGGTTTCATTAAACAATAAAGCAAAACCAACACTAGTCTAAAAGCTCTCCAAACTTATCCTTCTACTCAGGTCAATACGCATTTTCTTCCAGAGACAACAAGAACAGTGGGAGAAAGCCAAACCTGTGTCTCTGCAGCCCCAGAATTTCTCAGCCTTTAGCTTCTGATTAAAATCCCCCAGGTCCACTTATAGGCCTTGCTTGAACAATCCGAAGGATGGAAAGCTGCTTATTACCAGCCAGTGACTTCCCTAAGCTCTTCTTTCTGCTTCTGCCCAGGGAGAGGCTTGGGCAGGCTCTAGCTTCCTTAGGAGCAGTCTTCCTCCTGTTCAGAAAACTGAACATTTATAGGATACACTCTTGAATCATGCAGGGTGATGGAGGGAAGAGGAGAAGACTTTCCTTCTCAGATTCAGACACCAGTCTCTCCTATTCTGTTTATTTGTGATGTCTGCCACCCAGACCTGGAGGGAGGGAGGGAGGGACAGATTTTGCCAAGCCTTTGGCCAGTTGCTTCAGCTGAAGATAATCATTATGCATATCCTGTTAACTGTGGCATTTATCCTAGGAACTGCCTGACCTAGGAACTGCCTACTGGAGCATTACAGAAAATTGAGAGTCAAACATTTTAAATATATTGATCAGATTTGCCTCTAAAACTCCTTTGAAATAGATCTGGATGGCAATGAGATGTTACACCATCTGGGTTTTACTCCTGTTTGGACATAGAGTGGGTGGATGCTTTGGCATCCACAAAATGAGATTGTTATCGGAGCAGTCCATGTTGACACTTCCCCAGTGAAGCTGATGCCAAATCTCTCTGGGCAAAATCCTGGCCCTCTTGTCATCAACAGGAACTTTGCCATCAACTTCAGGATGGCACACATTTTCTTTCTATCTTGAGTTACCGTAAACTTAAGCCTCATATCTGGAATAATCTCAGAGGACAGAATGTACAAGGAATGGATCATGATACAGCTTTTAACATGGTCTTCTGGCACAGATAAGACAGCAAGGAGCACTATTCTCTAAAAAAATACAGGTGTAAAACACTTTTAATTGAAATAAACTTATTGTATAGTCTTTCTGCCATTCAGTTCATTGTGCACTAGCTTGAAAACAATTGAAAACGGCCTTAACTAGCTGAAATGTAAATGTTTGGGTTAAAGTCCTTTATAACATGGGGACTAGTAAGCCAACAAAACAAAAGAAAAAAAGAACAAAATGCCCTTACTTGGAGTGACTGCTGACAGAGTAATCTCCAAAAAAGATGAAACCAACAAATACTACAGTGTGTTCTACTTCTCCAGTTACATTTTCTATTTACCTTGGCTATAGTCATTTAGCACCAATGAACTTGTGACAGAGAAACAGTGATGACTAATGGATGCTATGGCAGGTGGTACACATTTGAACTTTTCAGACATCAGGCAATAATTGCTTACATAGTGCTGTGGAAAATATGATAAAGAAGAAAAACTGGAAAGTCCAAAGGTCTTATATTAGAAGAAAAACACCAAAAAATACCAAAAAATGAAGATTCATGTGGCTTTCATTCTGGTAATAAAGCTGCAGATGTGGACTCAGAATACGTCAACAGCTAATTAGCTACATCATGGCAGTGCAAATCATGTGCTGCAAAGTAATGAGTGAGAAATCTCTTGCTGTATCGTGGGAGTTGTTAAAAGTATATATAGCTTGAGAAGGGAATACCAGATTTGTGTTCCTTAGTGACTCCTATTGTCATTAAGAACGCACCATTAATGCAGTCACAAAAGCAAGGAAAAAAAGACTTTAAAATGTTTAGAGGAGCATGTGCTTGTAACACCAAACCTTAGGCAGATTATTTAATTGAAATCTTTACATACCACACTTCATTTTACACAGCACTTTTCTTCCTGGAGGACGCAGAGTGCTTTCTGCATTGAGGGTTGTAGCTGCAACACAAGCCCAGTGAAAATCCTTGAAAATCTAATCCCAATAAAGCCAACAAACAGAAGCATAGAGTGTGAAATCCAAGGTGGTGTTCAAAGAACAAATACCTTGTAAGAGCAAAGAGTAAATATCAATTGGAGATGAATTAAGTATAAGTGAAGCAAGAAGCCCATGTAGAATCTGTGAGTATAGAGGTTAGGAAGGAGCAACTAATTAAAAGGAGGAGATTGGTGAGAATCAGGATGGTTCTCTGCCACAATTTTAACCACCAGAACAGCGAGTGGTTCCCTGCCTCTCCTCCCTGATAATCATGATGAGGTACTCCCGAAGAAGGAGATGACAGAAGAACAGGTGCTAGAATAAACTCAATACTTAAGTGCCGTACACCAGCAGGTCCAGGTGATTTACCCTTTAGGCCCCTTCTACAGATGTTCATGCATGAAGTAGCTGAGCTGCTGACTGTATTTGTCATAAACAGCAGCCACTTTTCCAGAGCACTGGAAAGTAGTAGGCATTGCATACATTTTAAAACTCCGTCCAAAAAGGCCTACGATATGGAATAATCCTCTTTATTACATCCGAAGCATTCTTCTTCTTAGGCTTCTTCTGAGCATTTTTCCACTCCAGCCTAGTTCCTACCCCAGAACTAGGTGGCCAATGACCTCCAGCAGGAATCAAACCCCTCAACCCTCTAGAAGTGCCCCTACTAAACACAGCCATCCTCCTGGCCTCAGGTGTCACCGTAACATGAGCACATCACAGCTTCACAGAGGGCAACCAAAATCAAGCAATCCATGCCCTAACACTAACAATTCTTCTAGGATTCTACTTCACAGCACTCCAAGCAATAGAATACTACGAGGCACCATTTTCAATCGCCGACGGTGATTCTAGAAGTGATCCAAGAAACTGCAGTTAATGATTTAGATGTGAGAATTTGGTTGAGCTGATCATGAAGCACAGAAGGCTATAAGCTTGTGGACTTGGCCCACAATCCCTCACTAGCAGTGCAAAAGGCAGCAGCAGATCATGGTTTGCAACTCTTGTTGACCCCAAAATATTGTCCCAGCACTGGATAAAAGAAGTATAATATAATGAATAAGACAGTGCCAGAGCTTCTATTCCTACTGCTTCATGATGCAAGGACGAGAGGTCAAGGAAAATAACAGGTGAGAAATTCAAATGTGCTGCTTTGCACATCTTCAAAAAGACTGCCCTGGGAATTCGCTGAGGGCAGGACTCTTGAGAGGATCCAGCGTACTCAAAGAGTAGGAACAACCAGAGCAGTCCAAATTAACGGCACTGCAGCATTTGCAAGGTGTATTAAGTGTCATCCTTCAGAAGTGAGGCTGATGGCTGATCTTGAGAGACTTGCAGAGGCAGACAGTGACCATTGGCCTCTCGCCATCTGCTGAAGGCACCAAATTTTTGCCATGTCAAAGCCAGGGCTAGAGACTGACCAAGGGAGGGTAATGGTCAGATCCACTGCGATGCTGCATCTGTGTGCCATAAACACCCAGCAGAGCCGTGGGATGCCACCTGGCAGCATCTGTGCTCCACATCACTCCAGTGATGGAGAGTTGAGGAAAGGATGATGGGTCACCATTTTTCTTGGACAAGCATGTGGCATGGTCTGAAAGACCCACACACAGGGAAGTAGAGTTCAGCATATCAAACCCAATCATATGGAGGGCTGCTACAATTTTATCTGTGTTTTCAAGAAATCTAAGCACATAAAAAGCCAGTTCTAGGCCCATAAGTGAAACTGGCCAGAAGTATACATAGGCCCTGAGTCCAAGTGGCCTGGTATGCCCATGTCCATGCAGGTACACTGTCTTTGCTTCACTAAGCCTCTCTTTTCACCATTTCAGTCCTCCCAGTGACAACATCCCCTTGCTCTGTCAGTCCCAGAACCGTGCCTGGGTAAAGTCCAGGAAATTGCAAGTTGGCTCAAACCAAAACCATGCCAAGGAGCCTGCTGACAAAGGGTACAGGCAACCACATGTCAGTGCCTGGGGACATGGCCTGGCCTAGGTTTTTTCATGTGTGCAGATGGAGGGGCTGTGACCAGGTACAGAGTTAATCTGATAAGATCCCAAGGAGCATAGAGCAGGGATCATTTCATCTCAGCCTAAGGTAAAGACCTAAATTAGGATCAAGCCCTTGAAAAGCCTATTTACCTTCACTCGCATAAAAGAAAATTAGCTCAGGAGTAAACATCTATAACTCAGACGCAGTTAAGTGACATGAATCTTACTATGAGGCACCTGAATCTGACTGTATGAATCAAAAGTTTGTGATTTCCAGAATTGGCTCCAGTGCTGATATTGCCTCTCACTATGCATTTCTTCCTCAGTTTACCTACCTGCAGCTGTAGTTAGGAAGGATTACATCCTTCTGCAGCATTGAACCATAATAAAAATTAGTTAGTGCATGTGCCTAACAATAGTTTTGCAGAGCAAAGGGGTTATTAATCAAGTCTGATACTTAAACCAAGTCTCTCTATTGTGCTTTAACTATAGGAGAGTACACATCCAGCAACAAAAGGTAGGGGAGCTGCAGACATGCCATCAGCAACTACCAGTACACATTTGCTCTACATGCCATGGCAACCATGTTATTGTGGCTGTCTCTACCACTAATATATGCTCTTGTTTTAGAGGTTTACATTGTCACCAGTATTGGATTGCCAAGCTTCAGGCTCCTGCCTCTAAGTAAAGGCATCCACTCTTTTTAACTTGACCTCCCCCATCCACGTACTTGCTGGCTCTTCCTAATGAACCCATCCATCTTTGCTCGGTGCCAATTCAAACATGTCAGTTCTCTGAATGGGAGGAAAGATCTTTAAAACATTTAGGAGTGATTTCAAAGCACTAGGATATCTTTGCTGAGTGAATAAATACCCACCTAATTTTACAAAAGAACCAGAGGAAAAGGAAATGTACATATGCAGTCAGTGATGTCTCCAATTTTTTACATCTTTGGGTAGAAATGGTATTTTTTATTCTTATTTTAGTTCCAGTTAAGAATTATTCTAAAACATTTCTGGGAACTGGAAAAAGTGAGTAATCCTTGAGAGAAATTTATGGAATATTTATGTCTGGGGGGAGGCAGGAAACCGTCCTTGTGTGCCTCTTGCCACACATGGCCTGTGAGCATGAAAAAGATGATAACATTTGGGAGGAGTGGCAGAGGCATTGCATTTTTTCAAGTCCTCTGAAAGGTCCAGTTGCTTGGATTTGGAGGGCGTTCACTCGTGACTATTCGCAGAATGCTGCCACTTGTCCCATGAGAATTGGCCTGCCTTTTTAGAAAAAAGCCTCAGTCAGAAAACAGGGAAGAAATGGGCCTGGTGTAAACTGAAAAAATTTTTTTGAAAGGCTTCACTCGGGAAAGGCAGAAGACAGACAGATAGCCGCTCTTTTAGAGACGATACAGGAAGAACACTTTGCACATGAAATCATTTGTAAAAGTTTTTTAGCAGCACTGGCTAAAGAATTTGGATAAACAAAATTCGGTGTTTTGTTTTGAGCATGGATGAGTTAGGCACAACTCTCCAGGAGATTCAGCCTGTCCGGAAAAAGGAGAGTCCTAACTATAGTCACCACAATATGGATATGTACTTCCATAGGTGGCTTACATTCCAGTGAAATTTTCGTGCCAAGAATTTCCTCCTAAGAGACCTCTAATACACTGCATTATTAAAAAAATATGTTTTCCTCTGCAGGATGGCGTGTTAATGTACAGAATCTTCAATAAAATGACAAACAAATCTAACTACCACTTTTCATATAAGAGCAATCTGACAGCTCAGAAGAAAATCTAATTTTTTTGGGTCTTGAAATACTGTAGGACTCTGTAAACCTTACTGATTTCTAAAGCCATAAAGAATAAAGACAATATTATATTAAATAATTTGCAGGCTAAAAATATCTTTTTATTATCAAGTACTTGCAGAGAGGAGGAACCTTAATGGATATATTCTTTTATCAATTCATTATTATTATTGCTGCTGTTGTTTTTATTGCTGTTACTGCTGTATTGTTATTCCTGTGTTTATTTTAAGCCACAGTCAGGACTGAGGTTTCACTGCAATTTGTATAAGCGATCCATAAAATCTACATAATAGATTACTGTTACTGCAATACATTAGGGTTTGCATGATGGGGGGGCCTTTTTGCACTGAATGTTTTGTCAAAGGATTATGGGAGAGATCCCAGGAATAAAGTGTGAGCAAGTCTCCTGCTCCCATTTCACAGCTCTGTGGCTGCACAGTGGCCATGTGGGACAGCTTGTCGGGCAACACTTTCTTCCCAAGTTTTCCAGTCATTAAAAAGGCTGTGTTTAGTGTACACTTGTACTAAGGTGGAAAAAAAGAAATCTTCTCTGCCTGCCTGAACACACACCAAGATATTAGTGCCTGGGACTTCAGGGGGGGCGAGGTCATCTCAAGGGCTTAACTCTTTTTTTATACTAGCTGTGAAACCCCCTTTCATCAAGATATGTCTTTCAAGATGGGCTGCTGCCACACGCACCTGAGTCCTGCTGTCTCAGTCTAGGCTGGCACCCGTTCAGCGTGTGCTGTGGCTGCTGTTCAAAGGATGTGTGTGAGTTCATTTGGTGTGGTAATTAAAATGCATCGGAGCAGGGGAAAGGGAGGAATGTTCCTGTTTGCCCCAGTATGGGGTCAAGACACAGCTTGGACAGCTACATGGAAGGGAAGGTGCTCCCAGATACTGCAGTGTAGGCAGCCACTTCAATGCTAGTTATTCACCAAAAACATTAAGACTTCTTCCACATTTCTCCCTATGAAAGTCAGACCAGACCAAAACAAAGCAAAACAAACCAAGGCAAACCATTTGGCTTTTACCTTGCTGCCAAACCTTTGGTGCCCGTGCACGGAGTGTGTAGCATTTTCTGGTGGGAGGCTACAGAACAACCAAACTCCTTTCGCTCAGGGGGAGGCCAGGGCCATGGCAGTCTTACAGCCCCTCAGTCTCCACAGCAAGAAAAACAAAGAGGGAGAAAACAACTTCGTCCCAAAACATCATGGTTCTGATGCCAATATTTCAAATGGGAGCATATAGTAAGACATATTAGTAAGTAAAGCATATAGTAAGTTGTATTTTTTCTATGGCTCAGCCTTAGGACATAAAAAAACCCTTACACCTAGGTAATATATGAGCCCCAAATCCCCCTTAATCCTCATGAACACTTACCTGAGAAAGGTGAATAATATTTCTAGTTCCTAGGTGGAAAAGCTATGCTATGAAGATTAATTCCTAACTGTGCAAATGGAGGAAAAATTAAAACTGCAGAGACTTTGCCAGCCTACCCATCTCTTTGAAGTCCAGAATCCCTGGGCTACCTACTGCCACAAATCCAAGTATCTGCAGTGTTGGTGTTTAACCTCCTAAGTGTTTCTCTTTAACCTCATAAGGGTGGCAAATGAATCTTCACTCCCTGTCTGATGTTTCTGAACAAGAATCTGTGTCCGTTTTATCTCCAAGCTGGTACAGAGGCCTCCATGGCACTGTCTACAGTTACCTGCTTCACCCAGACTTCCCTCTCCTCTGTGTGCATGGGAAGGCTGGCTGAAAACCCCGAGACAAACTGAAATACCCTCTTGCCAAGGCTGGAGATCAGCCCGTTCTGGAGGTGAATCCCACCCGCAGCTGCAGAGCTGCGCGCAGAGGCAGGACGGGCCCCGCCGTGGCCACACAAACCTGGGCTCACCCGACTCCAAAGCACGGTGGAGAGCACATGGGCCCCTGAGCACAAACCTGCACAAGGAGCTCTCGCTGCTTTCCTGGGTGACCAGGGACAGAAAGGAACCAAAAAAACTGAGAAACTACAGGAACTGTCCATAAGAGTATTTTAACAACATGCTCCTCACACAGCTTCAGCAAATTCATGTTGAAGCCGGGGACACAGACATGTTTCCCGACAAATGCAGAGAAAATATTTAGAGCACAGCCCAGTGTCCAGCTGGTATATTGGAAATGTTTGACAGACGTCACTGTCACATCCTTCTGGTTTCATTGTGAGGCCTTGGCAATGCTGTCATTGTCTGAAATACTGCCTGTGTCCTCAAAAAAAAAAAAAAAAAAGCCTTGAAGAATGACAGTCTCTACTAAAGCCATTGTTAAAGGCATTTCATTTTTCAGTCCCTTGGACACTATCCCCAGAGCAGACACCAAAAGCTCTCTGTTCATAACTACATCCCCACTTTCTTTCCAGGTCCTCAGCTCACCTCTCTATTCCCCTCTCCCCACCGGTCCTCTTCCAGTATCTTTCTCTCCTGGATGTCCAGACAGTTTCTGACACAGAGAATACCGGGAGAATACCGGGAGATCCAGTCTGACTATGAAATTCTGCTGAAACCTGGGAGTGCTCACCTCAACCAGCAGCACAAAAAATGTTCAGGAAAATATCCACGAATCCATTGCAGGCAATCTGGGTCACACTACAGGCATAGCATTCATTCTTCACAAAGATGGTATGTTGGCTCTGATCCTTACTGGACCCAGAGGCAAAGAAACATGATCAACAATGATGAAATAGAGATAATTAAACATATCAGCTGAGGGTTGATCACAAAGACTTGTCTTTACTTGGCAGCCAGTCACCAGGAACCAGAACTCCATGGGCCTGTCTCTTACTCTCCCTTTTTCTCCCATGTGAATATAAACAAGTCTATAACATTCAGCAATAAAGTTTTGCTCTGTTTGAAACCCGGCGAGACCAGACATGGGAAATAGTTGCCAGTGACACCTGAATTGCAGTGAATTCTGAGCAAAAACATGATTTGAGAAAGAGCTGACAATGGATGGAGGGAAGGGCAAAGAATCACAATCCTTGTATTTGCTGGCAGCTGAAGAAGCAGCAGACGTCTTCATAAAACAGCTTTCCCCCTCCCGGGTTGACACAGTGCTGTCGGATCCAAAGGGCACAAACGCCGACTGCGCTGCCTGATATGCTTTAGCAGGGAGAAACGTTGCAGCCTGCGTTTGGCAGGGTGATTCGCTGTCAGAAAATTTCATAGCCTTGGGGTGCAATTACCAAAAGCTCTGGCGCCTGCCGCATTTAATCTGTGTTTCAGTACAGTTGATAGGCGGGTACCCGAGGGGTACCCAGTGAGAGGCAGGAGGGCGGGATGGTGAAAGCACGTGGCGACCATCCTGCACCACGACGGGGGAGCAAAGTCAGCACCGGGATGTGGGCATGGTGCAGGGGCCGTGGAGCAGGCAGGAGAGGCAGTGGGTCAGGTTTGGTCCAGGTGGTTACTAAGTCTCACCAGCTGCGTGCAGGGCTGGGAGAGAGGGGCTCAACAAATGAACATATGCAAAAAGGCCATCCTGAAGATAAAAGAGGAATGGGGAGCAGAACGGGGGCTGGCAACCTTCCAAGGGAAAGGGGTTTAATCTGGGGCTTTTGTTTTATTCGAAGGGCTTTGATCCTCTGGTGGGAAACAGATAAGGGGACTGCAAGGTTTCCCACGGGTGCCATGCACGTGGAGCGAGTTGTCAGCCCATCCAACCCAGCTGCTGGGCTCGGCAGGCTTGGTCCCTGCTGCCCACCAACAGAATGAAGAGGCTGGAGCTGTGCTTGCCCTAAACTGGGATATCACTGGGTTGTAACCACAACATGAGGCTTGTCAAAGTGTCTCTATTTTAAGCTGGTCAGATACAGCTGATCCACTAAGGTCCTATCAGGTACCTTGGCCTTTTACAGCTGTAAGAACACCCAGGAAGACATGAAGACAATGCAGTTTACTTTGCTGTAAAGCTACAATGAGACTTGGCTTTATTTTACACCCTGAAAGAGGGTCTCAGGATGAAGCTAATTCCACTCTGTCCTGTGTTCAAGTTCTCAGTTCCACTGTGCACAACCCTAGGCTCATTTAAAAGCACTCAGCAAATAACATATCAGAATGTGTGTCAGATATTTTTTAATCTGAGGGTCTGGAGAATGTATGCAAAATGAAAATGAAAAAAATCATGTAGTTCAGTTCACTTGCTTATGAAACCTCAGTAGAATATTTTTCTCTGCGGTCTATGCATAGAAAAAACATAGGAACAGCTGACAATCTTTTTTTTTAGACTTCCTTTACTGAAAAAATCCTGCACTGATGAGTGATGTTATAAATATAAAAGCTTATCTCTACGGTGGCCACATTAACAGATTGCTAAGTATTATGAGGCAAAAGTGTCTGTGCAGAGCTGCAAAGAGCAGAAGATAATGAAAACCTTGGAATCAGATAGAGGTGACCAGTGGGACCATGAGTCAGTAGTCACAGTACATGGATCAGAGCCAGCACAATCTGGAGGAACCAAAACAAACACTGCAGTATTTTTGGAAGGGGAAGGCTGGCAAGCGTAGCTTTACCTGGCCAAGATGAAATGCAGCAGATGGGAAGATCCTGAGGGGGAGAGAAACTCAAAGGTGGGAAATTAAGCCTCATGGTCTTTGGCAGTCAACCAGGAAGTTGAGAAAACTCAATTGAAAGTGTTCGACAACAGCAGCAGCTTCCCCCCACACATGCACACTCCAAAGTCGTGCCCCGAGCCGATGCAGCAGTGTGCAGAGACACAAAGGACCAGACTCAATGGACCAGTAGCTGCGTGTTGCTCACAGAACTTGCTGGCAGCCGTGGCAGGCAGCCATCCCCCTCCTCCTTGGCACTGGAAAGCTTCTTCCTACAAGGAGCTCTGCTCACTGTGATACAATGAGGAAGTCAGAGGCCAGAAATGACAGAGTCGTGGGAGAGACACTTGTTTTTTCCATCCACCCAAACTGCCAGGACTTAGGCAAAATGATCCTTGCACAGCTGACTGGTTGCTTGCAGGACAAAGCTGTTGGTTTAGAGGGGCCAGATTTGTCTTACGACTTCTGGAAGGGATAGAAGTGCCTGAATGGCTATTATTTCTGCTATTGACCATTATCTCAGCTGGCTTCCTCAGTAAAGATAGGCTGAGATCTACCCTAAAAGCTAACCTCTGTTGAGAACGAGGAGGGGAGAGTTACAGAACTGGGGGAGCCATGAGAGTTCAGGGATAAGCAAAACATAAATGAGCAGGGAAGGTACCTGAGAGTCAGATATCCAAAACCAGTGACCTGGGAAGGGAAGATGAACCGAGCAGCATCCATTGCATCCTGGTGGGCATCTAAAGCATCCAAGGAGAAAGTCAGCTTTGCCCAGCGTGGCTTTGCTCAGAGAAATGGCAATAATAATGAAAGCAAACTGTCACCAGAGTCACCAGGATGGACTCCCTGCTCCCCTGCATCCACCTTGCATCAGTTTCCTCCCCTTGCTGTGAGTTGAGGGCAAGAAACTCAGTCAAAATTACTGTGGAGAGCAAATCGAGAAGAGGGTAGAACAAACTGACTGAGGGAAGGAAAGTTATTAAGTTGCAAATCAATGTAGATAAGTCAGGGGGCAAGGGGAATTTGAGTTTAATTCATTTAACAGAACGAGATGTGAGGACCAGATCTGACAAGAATTTTAACAGAGAGATAATGCCTGTGTGAGTGTTAAGTGTGTTTGTGTGCTTCAAAATGGCAATGGGGGACAGTGAAAGAATATATATCCCTGTGGGCTATAACATTTGCTAAAATTACTTTTCTCGACAGCTCTGAGTGCCCACTTCTGCACATGCATTGTCATGGTTTAGCCCCAGCCGGCAGCTAAGCCCCACACAGCCGCTTGCTCACTCCCCCCTGGTGGGATGGGGGAGAGAATCGGAAGGGTAAAAGTGAGAAAACTCGGGGGTTGAGACAAAGACAGTTTAATAGGGAAAGCAAAAGCCACTCACGCAAGCAAAGCAAAACAAGGAATTCATTCACTGCTTCCCATCGGCAGGCAGGTGTTGAGCCATCTCCAGGAAAGCAGGGCTCCATCACACCTAACGGTGACTTGGGAAGACAAACGCCATCACTCCGAACATCCCCCCCTTCCTTCTTCTTCCCCCAGCTTTACATGCTGAGCATGACATCATATGATATGGAATATCCCTTTGGTCATTTGGGGTCAGCTGTGCTGGCTGTGTCCCCTCCCAACTTCTCGTGCACCCCCAGCCTACTCGCTGGTGGGGTGGTGTGAGAAGCAGAAAAGGCCTTGGCTCTGTGTAAGCACTGCTCAGCAGTAACTAAAACATCCCTGTGTTATCAACACTGCTTCCAGCACAGATCCAAAACATAGCCCCACACTAGCTACTGTGAAGAAAATTAACTCTACCCCAGCCAAAAACACAGCACACACATGCGCTCTGCCAGCCCATCCAGCACCCCAGTTCACATCATCAGAAAATTACCCAGCAGATTTTTTAGGCGGAAGGTTTACTGTAACTACTTCCAGTTAAGAGCACTTAAGCTGCATTTATTTGCCAAGTAGTGTTGACTTCCTGATTTTTATGTGAAAGAGTTTTTGTTTCAAAGGCAAGCCATATAAGTAGATTCCCCAGTCTCTCTTCTCAGCAGCCCAAGCAATACACCACTCCAACTCTGTCACAGACTGAGGTGGGGATATTTTTTCTGAAAACCTGTTGTTAAAATATTGGCGGCACAAGGCTGTTTTAACATCACTGATTCCAAACAAAAGGAGACACAGACATGAGAAGATTAAAAGACTAAAAACAGAAGCATATTTTAATTTCCCAGAGAATACAAGATATGCAAGAGTTGTGTTTGCGGAGGATTGGCAGGACGAGGATTCGCTGAACTGGGAGCAGCTGTCATAGCAACCACATCCAGGCAGAGAACTGGTGTCAAGTCAGATGTCACCTGGTAGGAAATTTCCCCGCTCAGAGGAACACTGTTATAGAAGGAAAACTTTGGAAGCTGTTGGCTAAGGCACCTTCATAAAACCTGGAAAACGCAGGTGAAGGAGTCCCTACCAGAAGGCAGTGATGCTTCGTGGGAAGGGCAATGATTTGAGGAGGAAACCTGGCTCATAGGCCTGGTTCTGCCTTTGGCTTGCACAGGCAGATCTTGGCAAGACTCCATGAATGTCCACCTCATTTTCCCTACTTCTCAAATGGGGAGAACCATTCACCGCCTTTGCAATGTCCATCGAGACCTGCCAGTGGACAAATACTCTATATGCTGACATGAGCACCAGGAAAGATGCTCAAACTTCATTAATGACTTCTGGTTTTCTAGCAGATATATGCACAGACATATATTCAGCAGGCACCCTTTGTGGGGTGGCTTTTGCACAGTCCCACAGTGTAGTAAGGCTAAGGGCTGCTCAGCAGTGACTGCAAAGTAAGTTGCCTTGCTGCACATCCTCTGTTCTCTGTTTAATGGGGTAGGGCATTTCTAGAGCCTCAGCAGAGCTGCTTTCAGCATGGACTGCCTGGGCTAAGTGAGACAGAAGGAAAGCCATGAGCTGGACACCAGTCTCCAGCACCCATGGGCACCAAACCCACCAGACTCCCATGCCCTGGAAAAGAGCAGGGCAGAGGTGGGGTGGGTCTGATGACACACACTGTAGTGAAGCTCTCCTCGTGGCATGAGAGGCTGGCATTGTGCTCACCAAGTGGGGGACAGCACCCGCTGGGCATGCCTGGCTACCCTGGGAACAAAACCAGCCCCAAACCAGCCTGCCTCTCTAGTTCCAGCCATGCAAGGTCTCACATTCATGCACGCTGCCCTGGCTGTGCTGGTAGTGGTGTGTAAATCCTGACACTGCTATGGGTTGTATCAGCCCGTGCTCACAGATTCACTTTCAGTTTGCATGCTCTGGTATCCTTGCAATGCCAAACAAGAAATACATATCTGAACAGCGCTTTGTCTAGGCTAGTTTATCCCACTTCTCAGAGTGCACATGCCCAAGGCCATCAGTCACTGTTCAGAGATGTCTTGGTATTGTTCATTTAGTGCCTTTAATTTAGCATAGCTGAGTGTATAAGATATTATTTTGAGAAATCTGGTTGCTTCCCTTTAAGTTCAGCCCTTTCACATTGAGAACAAAAATGTTGTCATTGTGCTGAACTCTAGGATGCTAAGAATAAGTGGGTACTTTGTCACCAGCAATAACACTGTGGAAGGCAGTCCAATTTTCTTCTTGCCTCCCTCAGGTTGCTCCTCCATTGCTAAAGCTCCCCAGTGTGTCCCTTCATCATGTTCTGCTATTTTTAGATGCCACTTCTCCACAGGCAGTTGATCCACAAATCAAACAAAGCTATGGAGTCTCCCAGTGTTTCGGAGATTTTCAGAGGTTTAGTCCTGAACTGAGATCAGACAATAGTTGAGAATTCCTTGACTTTTTTTCATTAGGCGTGGCTCAAAAGAGGGAGCCCATGCTGTGACCATAATCCAAAGCCTCCTTAAGAAACCTCAAGTTCTGTCAGGTCCCAGAAAAGAAACATCCTCAGACCTAAGGAATAATAATGCAATGGGGCCCATCATCCTAAAGCCAGTTCTCATATTCTGTGCAAAAATTGTACGTTTCTACCAGATTCTGGTTTTAATATTGGTAAAGTCAACAGCTACATTCTTGAAACACAGTAGCATGTTTAACATGTTTGCATCAATTTTTTGTTTCCCTCATATTAATTTTCGATACAGCAGTGTACTAATAAGAAGCCAAGAGATACAATGGAACTCTGACAATGTGGGAAAGTCATTACGATATCCTTCAGCTACTTGAGGTGACATTGTTTTTCTACAAAACAAATTGCTTATCACAGACTCCATTACTCAGGAGACAGTAAACAGTTTCCGCGATGCATGCCTCTTAGGCACTAAAGGGATCTTCAGGACATTTGTCAGCCTCACTTGATTTTTTGGGGAAACCTTTTTTAAGCAAATAAGTCTAACTTCATGGAATATACTGAGCAACATAGATATGTTTCTTCTTCCTTTTTTAACCCATTAAGAAAACATAGGCAGCTGTAGATACTGGTGTGGATTCAGACAATTGAATTAGTAAGAAGATTGGTGAGGGGTAAACATGTGCAAAGCTAGAGGTAAGTAGACTGGCAAAAAATAATGTTAATATGGAAAATGTTACCTCCTTATTTGGAGGATGACCTCTTTTTGCTGTGTCCTGGAGATCAGCTGGTACTCAGGGCAGTTAGGGTGGCAGTCAAGGTCCAAGTCTATTGCCTTAGCAGCTTAGCTGCTGGCACTGTCAGAAATGCTGTCCAACATGTGCAGAAAAGTTCTTAATCACCTCTTTTTATTTGCTCATCTCATACGTACCATGGTACAATGGTCTATACTCATCAGGTGCCAGGGACTTGGCCTCTCTTCAAGTCCATGATGTAAAGGAGAAAAAGATCTCTAATTTACCACTGTTCCTGAGATCTCTCCCCCTCCACAGTGTTGCAGCTGGCTAAAGCATCATCACAAGGTGTATCAGAAACAATACCTGTGCTACCTAAAACACTGGGCAGCTTAAAACCACCTGCCCCAGAAGCTGGGTTGTGAATTGCTGTATAGCAATGCATTTAAGCACTGTCAGCGCTTTCACTCCACATTGCTATGAAAGGAAATAAACGTTCAGATTGACTGAAATGGCTCCAAGCAGCTAAGAACATTTTATAATTGTGCTGAAGGCAGCTCTGAATGGTCCTGCTGTCTTAGTGGCAATGAAAAAGGAACAGCATGCTTTGCTGCTAAGTACATTTACTTCTTGACTGTTGAAATCATCTGTCTGAACGAGGCTCAGGCAGCAATGTTTCCTAATTATGAAGGCCAGTGAAGTACCCTGCACTGAGTGCTACATTCACAGGAGTTTTACTGTGGCTCCCAAAGGAAACTGCAAATGAACTAGACGGCTGAGTCTTTTGTGAAAAGGATTTGCCTATTTCAAAAATACAGCCCTGAAATATCCATGTACGGAGTGAGAGTATTTGCACCAGTGAATACAATGGCTTCCACCAGGAAAAGCAATGCCTTGTAGGAGTAGAGTTAGGGGAGGAGAGAAGAAGGGAGAAGTGTGAGGCTTAATAAGCATTTAATTAGACCTCAATATTGCTAATATTGGATGAGCTGGAGACAAAACAAGCTCCATTGCCTGGAAGAGAAGTTATTGAAAAACCAAGCAGCAACCATCTTATGCTTATGTACATGAGTCTTCTGATGCAGTGTTGGGAATTTCAATACCAATTATTTTCATTCAGGTGTGTAATCAATAATGCTTAAAAAAAGTTTGCAGCTTATCTTATTTGCAGCAGTTTCTGTCTAGCCATCTGTTAGGTCTCCCTGATTGCTTGTTTGATAGCTGCAAGTTAAGCATAGCTACACTGCAGGCCGCAGGTCACACAAAATCAGGTCCTGAAAAGGTATGCTTCAGTGATCTAACACCATTAGCTAAAATCTCTTTCAGATTCCCCTTGAGAGACAGACTGGGCCAGAAAGCTGCCTTATAATTCACATTACTTGATGTTGACAGTATGCGCAGGCATAACAACCTACAGACTGAGAAGCCGTGAAACTGCACACCAGTATGTGACAAACCCAGAGTCACTCTTCAGAGAGAGGTGAATACCACTTCTACACATTGACAACAAATGCAGATTGCTTAATATTTCATACAGATCTAAACATTTAATGTGCTTCCTCTTTGAAATGTCGCTGCACACCTGGGCATGGCTGGCTTTATTTTCTACATGCAGCTGCCTTGTAAAAAGGTAACTTCTTCCCTCTTACCACAGACAGGTCTGTCACCTGCAGTGTGACTTCTCCTGGTATTGTTGCCCTCAGGACCTGAAAAAAAAAAGAAAAGGTATTAGCGATGACTACTGCTACATTAATGTTGTTGAATGGTCTGCAAGAGAGTGGGATGTAACAACAACTTTGGAAAGGAAACACTTGATTTACTGCAGCGTACTGTGGCATCTTTTGCTAATGGATTATCCTGAAGCGAGGTGCTCTTGATCAGTTAGTGAGAAACAGCTTGAAGCCTTCCAGAAGCGACAGTCATTCTCTGCAGCAGCAAGTTGTAGCAAAGGGCTGGGAAGTGTGATGTGAACGGCAGCAGATATCCCGCTCACAGCAGGCTTTTGAGAAGAGGCAGGGTCAGCACTTCCTGGGGTGGCTGTAAGGCCCACAGACTTGCTGAAGTCAACATGCAGGAGCAGGGTGAAACAGTTTCTGCACGAAAGGAGTTCTGATTTTAGCCAGAGAGAGAGGTAGGTGTCGTAATGCACTCAGTCTTTTTAATTCCTGTGTGCACCATAATTAGGTATTAATCCCAGAAGTGTAGAAAACAAATGATATGTTGACAGCTACTTGAAAACAAGTATCTCACACTGTAATTCTTAATGTGGCCGCTGAGCTTCAGGCAAGAAGTATTTTGTCCTTTCAAATGTATCATCTTAATCATAGCTTGTATTTTAACTGAGTTTTTCCTTTCTCTTCCTAGAGAGAAAGGATACTACCAAAAGATACTACCATTCAGTAAAAGAAAGTCTTTTATTAACCCTTACTCTTGCTGTGAAGTGGACTTATTTACTTTAAGGATAGGACCCAGGGGCCCTACTGATTGATAGATTGGGAATTATTTGTCCTAGGTGCTGTACAAACTGAAAGCTTACTGATACTTTCGGAGGTATAACATGGAGAAGAATAACTCAAATGCTTCATACGGAGAGTTACTGAGCCACAGTAAGTCATAGGTGCGGAGCATCTACTACCACCCTGTAGTGGAGTCCTCAGTAAACCCCCCCAGTATATGGCTACGTTTCTACTTTCTGTTCTTTGTCCTTTCCATTTGGCACTCGAAAGAGTCCCTTTGGACCCACCCAGCCTGGTAATACCAGCTAAGAACTGCAGCCTTACATCATATAACAGATTTTACTTTGCATCCTTTGAAACGTTCGTTATGTTAGTTAATCCACTTTTCATTTTCTTCTTCTGGAACAGGCAAGATAAGGACGCACAGCTGGTTTGCTTCGCAAAAAAGGTGCTTTATTATCGAAATCCAGCAGCTTGCTTGTCTGCGAAATCAATACAAAACATTTTTTAAAAAAGTTTCTGATCTTTGAAGACATAACTCCTAAATAAATGCTAATTGCCAATAATACGTGCCACATATAGATTTTGCATTTGTAGGATCTTGTTTTAGTTAATTCTCAGGCAACAAGGAACATTTAGACAAGTTCAAAACCAAGAAGGATATAAGGATTTTTTTGCTTATAAAATGTGTGTGTGTGCGTGTGTGTGTATTTTTTCCCTAGGAAAAAAAGACGGACAGTTTACCGGAACATAATACAAAGCCAGATACAGAATAGTTATGGCATTTTGCCCATTGAATCTGTGCCTGAGTTAAGCCAGTAGACTATTTGCCATCAGCTCCTGTAGCTTTTGGATCAGGGTCATGGAGTTTGGTCCAAGCCCATTGAAGTGACTGGAATCCTTAACAGAAAACAAAGTATTCACATGAACTGCTTGCTTTCCCTTTAGCAGCTACCATGCTTTCAAAAGCCCAAGGTTTTGAAAAGCGGTCACATTTGGCAGAGGTTTAGGGAACAGGATAAAATTATTGGGCTGAGGGGCGGAGGAATTTGTAGAAAACCACCCACTCAGGAGTCCTGTGTAGGAAGCTGCCGTCCATTACTTGATGAAACACTCAGTTCTTTGGTGACAAGCTGGAGCAAAAGTGCTTTGCAGCATGACTGCCTACACAGCCCAACAACCTTTATTTATTAAGTGTACTTAAATACTGATTTTGCTGGCCAGTGTGAAGAGAGTCAAAGTTACGAAGAAATTCATGTACGCAGAGCAGGGATGCATGCAGTTTTCAAAAGCACATGGAGCACATGAAGCACCTTGGCCGTTGCTGTTATCTTTACCTTCCGGTCCTGGAGCTGAGGCATGGTGCAGGGGTCTCACACACCAGGGCTGCTGCAGGAGCTGTACACGAGCATTTCCCTCTGCCCCAGGTGGGACTGCCTCTGAGGGGGACAAGCAAGATGGGAGCACTCTTTGTCTTTAATGCGTTCTCTTGAGAACTCAGGCAGTGGCCTCCATGCGTGTCCTATAAGAAAAATGTCTGGAAAGTTACCTGAGTGGTTACAGACTCACAGACCCACTTCTTGGGCTGCTAAGTCTTTCTGCAGACAGGAGCTAACAGCTGCTTTCCATGGTGACAGCAACTTTCCTCCCATCCCCATGGATAGTGTGAGGCAGCAGGTTTCTGCCTGCTAACCTAGACCTGCATTCGGTTTAGGCTTCAGGTGAGAGGCGGCTTTTCTGTGCTCTAGCATTGCTTTCCCATTCCCACTCTGACAAGCCAAACTGATTTATAACCACTGGGGTGACAATCATGCTTGAGGCATGTTTAAAGATGATCATACTTCTAGTGATCCTCAGTATGGTCCACAGTGCCTGTTGAGGAGATACTTGAGGGCCACAAGATATCCCTGTGTGATGGAGGATGCTTAAAGCAGAGTAACATGTAGTTCATTTGCTCTTAGGCAGCCAGGAAAGCAGGCAACAGTGCGCTGGGCCCTGGTGATGTAGATATGTATAATGAAGTTCTGCCCTGTGTTCCTTTCAGATCATCATTTTCTTTGAGATGGTTTAATTTAATCTGCTCGGCATAACGTAGAATATCCATAACATACTGATATTCTTAGCAGATACTTCTAGCAGACTAAAAGGTTGTAAAATTGTCCATGAAAGTAGTCAGAGTCTGTCTTTACTTAGCTAAAATATCCGTATACATTTCAATGAACATTCTGTTTCTTGGTGAGGAACATGAAAAAAGGACACCTATTTTATATTTAACCTAATAACCATCCTTCCTGCCACTAAAAGAACTGAACTTGAAACTGTTTCAAAATTTTCCTCATTTTCTCTGATCCATCATTATTTAAATAATAATAATAAAAACACTTAATACTTACTCGAAAGCATATATTTAAAATCCTGTCTGCTTAAGGGATCGCACTAAAATGTCACTTCTAAAAAAAGACATATCTAATTTCACCATTGTCTCTCTGAAAGGTTAAGTATGTAGAGTAGAATTAATGCTTATGTTGATGTACAGATTATCTGTCTTGTCATTCAGTTTGATATTTTTCATAGACTATTTCAAACTCTAGAATGACAGATAAATTGCAGTTTCAACTGATTTCTGAATTTTCTATCAAGAAAAAGGAAATAGAGGGGTTAAACCACCTCAGGACCTATCTAACTCTCATTTCAAAACATTTTTAAAGTTGTTTTTTTTTTTCCATAGACATATATTTGTATTTTGGGGAGGGAGCAAACTCTACAGCATGTAGTGAAAATTTGAGTCATTTGTTAACATGTAAGTCTTGAAAAGCAATGGCCTTCTTTTTACAGAAAGAGCATAATGCCCTCTCAAACTCCAGACAGGGCCTTCACATGCCTCATATTTATGCAGAAAAGCTTCTCCCTGACTTAATGCTTGAATGACAGAATTTGCATTTTCCCTCTCAGGAAATACTGTGCTAGTTCTCAGGACAAGTCTTGGCACTGCATACTATGCTGTATAGGCAAAGTCCCCAGCTCTCTGGGGTTTGGGTGGGAGAATTTCCTACTCAAAATGTTTCTCCTGAAGTCATTCCCAAAGACCAAACTTATGTAAATGAAGTATGGCACCAAGTTCTTCCACCTCCACTTGCTTCACTGAAACTCATACACGAAGTAAATTTGCAACTTCCAGAGCTCAATTTTTTTCCTACCCTTCATATTTCTAGATTTGTTAATGACCATTTTTTCTGCATTTAGCCATGCAAAGCAAAAGTTAAGCACACAAAGGCAACAGGATCCCAACACTTTATTTCCACTGGTAGCCCCATATGACCTCATTTCAGTGACTGGGAGCAGTCAGCATGCATTTATCAAGAACAAACTGTGCCCGACCCACCCGGTGGCCTTCCATGGTGAAATGACTGATTTGTGATTGAGGGAAGAGTAGTGGTTGTCATTTGCATGGATTTTAGCAAGGCTTTTGACACAGGCTCACACAGTTTTTTGTACCCGGGTTGGGACATTATGGTCTGGATGGGTAGGCAACCAGATGGGTAAAAGGCTGGTTGGATGACAAGGCTCAGAGGGTCATGGTTCCTGGTCAGACCCCACCTGGATGCTTGTGATAAGTGGAGTATCGCAGGTCTGTCCTGGGACCTGTCCTGTTTAATGGCTTTATCAATGACCTGGGAGAGATGGAGGAGTGTGCTCTCATCAAGTTTGCAGATGACACCAAGTTGGGGGGACAAGTCAATATACTGAGGGGTAGGGCTTCTGTTCAGAGGGACTGAGACAGGCTGGAGGAACGGGATGACAGGAACCTTATGAAATTCAAAAGGACAAATGCCAAGTTCTGCACCTGTGAAGGAAGAAGCCCCTGTAGTGACGTAGGCTGGGGGCTGCCTGGCGGGGGGAGTAGCTCTGCGGAAAGGACCTGGGGGCCTGGGGACAGTGACCTGCACAGCAGCCAGCAGCATGACCGGGCAGCAATAATGGGCAACAGCCTCCTGGGCTGCATTGACAGGAGCAGAGCCAGTATATGGAAGCAAGTGATTGTCCTCCTCTAATCAGCACTTTTAGACCACGTGTAGATACCACATCCAGTTTTGGTCCCCCTGGTCTAAGGAATACATCAACAAACGGCAACTGGTCCAGCAGAAGTCACCAAGTTGGTCGGGGGCTGGAGCACTTGTCCGATGGAGGGAGGCCAAGGATCGGGGCTTATTCAGCCTGGTGAAAAGATAGCTCGTAGGGGGGAACGATAACCCAATAGCAGCCACCCAGTACCTATGGGGAGGTGATAGAAGATGGAGATGAGCTCTTCTCAGTAATTCTTGGTGGGAGGATGAGAGACAGTAGTCATTAGTTGAAACAAGAGATCAGTTATAAGGAAAGCTGTTTCCCCATGAGGACAGTCAGGCAGTGGCACAGGCTGCCCAGAGATGTTGTGCATCTTAATCTTTGGAGGTTTTCAAGGCCAGATGAGATAAAACCCTGAGCAACCTGTTGTGGCCTCATGACTGACCCTGTCTTGGGCAGGAGGCTGGACTACAGACCTCCTGAGGTCCCTTTCCATCTGAATTATCCAGTGATATATCCAGCAATAGCAGGGACAGAATTCAGTGACCTAGGAGCTTGTGCAAGATTATGTCTTTTGTTTTGACAAGAGCAAGGCAAAGCTCCTCATCTTCAAGAATAAATAAATGGAAAATTAAACATAGTAAATATTGTAAATATTTCATTGACACTTCATACTGTGAAATTGAAAGCAATCTTGCCCAGTTCAAAGTTATTAGAGTTTGTAGCTGTGAGGCTTGATAACCATGATAATAAATAGTATTTATATTCTAGTGCAAAATGGGTATCAGAACCAAAATGCACAAATATGGACAAACCTAATTAAGCTGTGATTGGTTTATTCATATCACAGCAGCTGAAGGCTATATGATAAACAGCTACAAAGCAGGTGCAGCACATATCATTGGCTTGATTATTAAAAATTGGCATTTTATTAAATTCCCAATTAAAAAAGGGAGATTGTATACAAATTCAGAGAAAGTCAGTCATGCTATAATTGTATTGTATCACAACAAAAACCTAATTTTCTTCATGAAGTAATTGCATAGTTCCAGTTTGTCATGATAAATCAAGCCCGAATCCGATCACAGGAAGATGTAAAAAAAGTCAAAATGTTCTCCATGATGCATGGGCCAGGATATAATCTAGAGAGGGTCAAATTTAGAATAATAACACATATTTTTATAGCCAAGTCACTGAAACTTTGTATAGCAAACTGCAGTTTCAGTGGAAGGAAATGCGTGTTTCCGCAGTAGCATACTGTACAAAGGCAGCAGTTTTCTATTGAGATACCTACCAAAGATCTTACCGGAGCTGGGGAACCACAGCCAAAGTTGTGTTTGTATCTATCTATATCTCCTTCGGTTTTAATAAAGCAGCAGTCCACAACCCTAACAAACAGGCATATTCATACTTACTGTGAGGGTATATGGAATGCCACTGACCTCCCGCAGCAGGTTGGGGTATGGTCCTGAGCGCTCTCGAGAAGGGACGAGCCCTGAAACCTGGAAACAGGAGGGAAGAGCTCCATGTCCCATGCTGCTGGTGCCACCGAAAGAGCGTGCAGGGACGCAAGCCCCCACACCATGGTTGATTTGCTTCTCAGCAGAAGTGCAATCGGATGCGATAGGCTATTACGGGCTAATCTGGGAGGGGCAAGGTACAATTTTGTTTTCACTGCACAGCACCATAAAGCGAATAAATAGTGCTTAGCCTATAATGAAACGCAATAAAATTCAGTTCAGCAATATCAGGATTGATCACTGTAAACTGACATTGCTATTTCCACGTACCTCCAAAAAGCTGGCCAGCGTAACGTACAAAGCAACTGCACAAATTTGGAGTTGCAACAGTTACAAGCGTTATTAACCAGCAGAAACTCACTAGAACATAGATGGTAACTTAGAAATACATGACAGAAATATCATATTGGGAAAACGAGCAGAAAAACAAATTTGAAAGGGAATAACATCAGTTGATGTCATGATTGAAAACCCCTTGCAAGTTCCCATGCTCTAAGTTCACTTTGTTTTTCTTAAAGAAAATAAAAGATTGGTTTTGAGTATTGTGTGTACAGTGCCCGTGCCTTGTGCAGGGTATATTGCCTGGTAGGCATTTGATCAGTGTCGATGCTATTAAGAAAGTAAAAGGGCTGTTTCGGTCGCCTAAACAGGGATATGCAGCGCTGTGTGAGACGCCGAGTCCGCAGCAGCCAGGCCAGAATGGGAAAGGTCTCCCTGAAGTCCTGCAGAACACCTGACAGCATCAGGCAAAAATGTGGGATATGCTAGAATGCCTGCAGTGGCAATAGATGTCTATCCTCAGGCAATGTAACCGAACCCTAAATGTATGTGTTTTACAGGGAAAAAGGATACAACATGGTTATAAAATTCATGATTATCTCTGAGGATTTTTCCAATGGGGATCTGGGAAGGGAACTTATTCATCTAGTGACACGACCACACATTGCAAATATTGATCAAGGAAAAATTTATTTACAGAGATTTTTCAAATACAAACATAAAATAGCACATATTATATATATATTTTTTACAAAAATGAATATTGAAATAATAAACATGGTACAGCACAATACGACATCAATGAGCTAAACATAACAGCAACAGAAACCTATGTCTGGAAGAAGTTTCCTGTTAGTCGTACGTAACCAACAGAGCTCTATAGTACCGTGAGTGGAATTTCCAATGGACAGAAAAATGTCCATTTACTGCACTTCATAAAAGTACTGTAGGGAAAGGCTACATATGCCAAGTAATTATGTTGCATTTTTGTAATAATGCTGAAAACACAGAGGCTTAATAAAAGTTATATAGGGCTGAATAAGCAGTGGCTAAATGTTTGGGGAAGAAAAATGTGTAGAGAATATACAAAATACTGATAAAGTGGCTTATTGGTCCTTTTATTAAGTTTAACGTATAGATTAAAAAGTGTTGCAACACTGAATTTTAAACCACCAGAGAGAAGTAAAAATAAAAGAAAAGAAAGAAGAATCGCACCAAAAAAAGTTTCCTCTCTATTCATTTTGTGCCATGGTCAACATCTGTGCGTGCGTGTGTGCTTTTGGGAGCGCCGTGCCGAGGGGCTGCCGGGCGCTACCCCAGCCCCCCGGCACCGCCGTCCCCTCACCAACCTCTCAATTAATCGGTGCACGCAGAATTTCACGATTTGCCAAAGCGGAGTTTTCCTCGCTTATATTTTTGTGGAGCAGACCACGGGCGGGCTTGGGTGAGAAAGCCCGTCCCTGTCCAGCCCAGCTGGGTGGCTTTGCACCACCATTCACCTCCCTGCCCTCCCTGGGGCCACCCGCTCTCCCACCCCACACCCGCTCCAGAGAGAAAGCACTTAAAAATTTCTTGTTCATCGTCATTATCCAGAAGATGTTGGCAAGCCCCTCGGGCGTCTGGCAGCACCCGCACCCCGGGGCCGGCTCAGTAGGGGTACTGCTTCTGCTTCTTGCCTGAGAAGCAGGCCAGCCAGGTGCACACCAGCATGGCCGCCGCCGCGCCCCCGCCCGTGCAGTAGTAGGCCCAGCCGATGTGGCAGGTCCCTGCAAGGGAAACAGAGCAACATGGCACAGCGTTAGATCGGGGGGGGGGGGGAAGTGCTGCTGACACCCTCCTTTCTGCCCGCCCAGGCAAAAGCACTTTTCTAGGTTTCTGTCCACTTATACGTCCACCCCAGACAGGAAATGCAGGGCGTAATTCAAGCAATTAGAGAAGCCAAGCTGTTTAAATGGCTCCCCTTAATTTTCTATAGCAGGTCAGCAGACAGGCCTCCAAGCTCACTTGCTTGGCCAGTTGCTGTTGTCCACACAGAGGAAACGCCACATGAGAGCCGAAGCAGAGGCTGCTGGCACCATGAGCGCGCCAGCCATGGGGCAGGCGGTCCCTCTGCCCGCCCGGCCCAGGGAGCGCCCATGGCACCGCTCTCCACAGCGGCTGCAGTCGGAAGAGGGTTCTTCCCACCCTTCTCCTCCTCCTCCAGGCAGCGTCTCAGGACATTTTGATTATTTTTGACTGAGATTTTGAGGGTTGGCACCTAACACAGGCCAGGGCCTGCTCCCTTCAGAAAGAGCTGAGTGGGGCTACCTCTGCCATCTCTGACAGGGCTCGAAACGGGACCAGGCTGCAAGCTGGGTGACTGTAACCCAGGACATGGCTGCAGGGAACCTGTTCATGTTCCCCTCTCACAGGCACCAAGCCTGACCAGGAGGCTCCCAGTGGCAAAGGATCATGGTGTTGGGGGTCCACCTGCATGGCGGCTGCTGTGGGAATGGAGTCCCCAAATACAAAAATAGAGAAATTTCCCTATTCCCACCCAAGGTCACAACTCATTGCTTAAAACTTCACTGATCTTTTGTCGAATGTGTTTAATAGTGTCACAATATGGCCTTGAATACATTTAATGGCCACGGTATCTTTATATAGCCAAACTCATCACCAGCGAATGGTGTTGGGGAATCCCATGGTGGACCATAAAGTGATTGCTTCCCTTCCAGGCACCACCTCGCCTACAGTAAGGAGGAGATCAGGAAAACAGCAGCTGCGGCAGGGAGGAAGCCTCCTCATAGAGATCTCCGAAAGCAAGGAGATGGCTGCTGTTACTCCTCAGGATTTCAGCCCATCTCAAAAGTGATTTTCACTTGGGCTGCATCATCTTGGTCATTTTGATCTCGAGTGCTTGGGACTCATTACAACTGAGGTTCTCCCTGTGTCACCATCTTGGGTGACATCATTCTGCTTTGAGTATTGAGTGCTCTCAGTAAGGCACAAGCAGCAATACAACACTTCCTTCCTGCTCTCTGGAAAAAGCAGCAGAAACCATTCTCCCCTCCAGAGAAAAGAAGGTAACAACAGAGTTTCCATCTAGAAAGACAGAGCTGAAACAGGTGGCATGTCCATACTCTGTCCCAATGGCATCCTTGAGGGCCAGGCTTCTGGTTCAGGCAATTATCAACTCAGCTAATCCTGCCTTAGGCGTAAGAGCCACAAGATGTCTGTACATCTCAACATGTCCAAAGCATTAGCATGCTTCAAGGCAGACAGTACGTCCATCGGCTGTCTGCAGGATATTGTCAGGCCAGCTTTGTAAGGAGACGTTGGTGGGAGGCAACACTTATGTTCTTGGCAACTCTGAAGATCTCAGGTTGACACCACAGCAGGAAGCATAGTACTTGTTTCATTTTTTTCTTCGTAACCCTCAAAACTTTTTATTTAAAAAAATGTCCAGTGAAACAAAGATCCTGACGTGATCAGAGGACTTGAAGAGCTGTGGCCTTGGCTTGAGCTCATTAGCCTCTCTCCTTAATGTGCTGGAGCAGACAGACAGATTTACTTGGTTTTGTAATCTGGTTATGCTCTGTAGCTTAACACCATTCTTGGCTTCCTTACAGAAGACCACACAGAAAGTCTGACTTCCTAAAGAGAAGACCATCGGAAACTATGGAGAGCCGCCGAGTGCCTGGCAATGTCACTGATGCTGATCCTTGACCAATCGCACACCAGTCCCTGGACAGACCTGTCTCTGGACCATCTATTGTTTTGCCTGTGTACATACACTGTCTATAGCTTCTGCTGGGAATTTCAAAATCAGACTTAGGCATACACCAGATGTCTAAATCCATTGGATTGCTTTAAAAGTGATCACGTTTATACCAGGGTGGGGTGTGCTAAAGCATTTCTTGTGATAAGATGGACTCCATCTGATAGGTCTTTTTAAATTGATAAGTAGTTGCAGCTTGAAAAAGTAAATCTTTCTCATCATGATGCTTCCAGGTAGAGAAAATAAATGTCAAAATGCTACTTTAAAAAGATTTTAAAGATTCACCTGGTAGCACTGCCCAAAGCTGTGACCTAAGTAAGTGGAATAGAATGAAGTAAATTTGAACTTTTGCGTAGTGTGATTTCAACTTTTGTGCCTTGGCAGTGGGAGAGAGGGAGAGTGTACCTGATACATATTAAGAAGAAAGAACTGCTAAATCAGTGTCAGAGATGTGCTCAACAGATACAACACGCACATTCAGTCTTAGCTGAAGAGAATAACGTTTATTTCTCCATACCATGCTCCATTTACCCTAAGGACCACTGCCCTGCTTAATGCTCTGAGGCATGGCAGGCAGCCTCTTGATCTAACAAATGCAATGTAGTTCACAAGTGTGAGCTGGGTCAAGATGAACAAATGAAAGAATGAAAGACTGCAGGAGAATGGATGAAAGGCCAGGAGCCTGGCCTTAGAGCAATAATAACACAGCAATAAACCTGGCCATTATTTCCAGCCTGTGTCAGGAGCAATGGGAGGCCCCAGCTAAAATATCTTGATCTGTACTTGGATGACACTGAGCAGAACGGCGTTTCAAGCTATTGTGCTGAAAAAGAGCCTGCAGCAGGGAAGGTGTCTGAGGGTATAGGACTTAGCTATACTTTTCATTGTAAGTATAGGTAAGTCCTCAGTCCACAGCTAAGTATAGCTATAAGGCCAGAGAGGTACCTGTTGAAATGAATGATTGCCCACACTGCATAGCCATGTGTCAAAATGAAACAACGCTACCCCTATAGCAATATAATCCTATGTTGCACAAGGGAAAAAAAAGCATTTTTGAATTAATGTTTGTGCTCTTGTGTTCTCATTTTACTACATATATGACCTATTTTAATCCATTGCACCCTAAAGAAAGATTGTCGGTTGTCAATAATTGAGTAATTTATTTGCAGTTTAAATTGTAAAATTACTTCTGCTTCACTCTGGTATTAAACACTCATTTTAAAAGGCACGTGAAGCTTTATAAAAAGCAGGGTTGATGAGTAATTAAATGTAACACCAAATGAAAAGAAATACACCTATAGAAACGTTATATGTTAGAGAAGATAGACTTTGCTTTCTAGCTTTATATTTTTAAATTATAATAATGGGTACCATAGAAGGACCCTTTCTCATGTTCATATTTTATTGCACTGACATCAGTGGGACTAGTCATGTATTCAGAGGTAAGCAAATGGTTAAGGGCTTCGCAGAACAGGGGCTTAAATTCAACCATCAAATAGATCAGTTTGCCTTCATGGAGCCTTTCATATTAAACATTAGAAAGGTTGCATTGAAGTTTCCCATTTTTTTTTAAATGTTAAAACTCTAAAAGAAAGAGCAAGACCACCTAATTACTTGATAGAATTAAAACAATTAGTGAAAACATGTCAATTTTTACACACACACAGAGGCACAAAAGCTGTTCTTTTCCTCAAGGATGCACAGGAATACATACATATAGGTAGAAGTGTGCCAGTCCGCTGGGGGCACGGAGATGCGTGCAGGAATGTGTACATGTTCTTGCTCATAAGATGGGCTGGATCTGGTTTCACGCCAAAGTAAATTCCCCAGCAGCTGAAGTACTCTTCTAGCTGATAGAGATGACATGCATCACAGCAGCTTCCTTCTCTGCACAGAACTGGTGTTGCTTTTAACAAATCAGTCTTTACCTGACAAGTCAGTATGGAGGGAGAAGCTGTGGCTTCAGTGTTTTAGTGTTTTGTTAGTTCCGGTTCTTTTTTTTTTTTTTTTTTTTTTTTGGTAAAGGAGAGCATAAATAATTGGGGCTCTTGGTTGCTCAGTGAAGCAGGACTGTCCACGTTGGCTCAGGTAAATTTGTAGCCAGCCATTAAGAACTTTGTTTTCACATTTGTTTTACGGGGATTGGCAGCAAGAGAGTGCCAGGATGAGCTCTGAAATCATAGAATAACAGACCTTGCAGCTATAGGGCTGGATGGCCATTTTCCAAGCAAATAAAAGAAGGAAAGAGTGGAAACATTACACTCCTCTCTTTTGTAAAAGGATTGAAAGAAATTGAAAGAAATCCAGTCCCTGAGGATAAAGGACAAAAGCAAGGTGAGTGAGGACACTATCAAAAGAAGATTCAGCAGAAAAGAGTCCCATAGAACAGAAGACAATATTTGCTAAATTGAAATAAGTCAAAGAATGTGGAAGGGCAGTTTTGCAGTGATGGATGGGCTTATTAAAAAACAATTCCATGCCTTTTCCTGATTTCTAACGTGATCTTCAAGGCCATCATACGTGTCCCCTAGCTCCCCCCACCCCTTCAATATATAAGGCAAATAAAGATTAAGACAAATTTGGGAGTGACTGAAATTTGGCAACAGAAAATTTGTGGATACTTGATCTACTGTGGAGCTGTGCCAGGATCCAGTTGCCAGAACAGAATTTTACCCGCATTTCTACTCATGATGTCTTATAAATAATTATCACATATAGTTATCATGGTCCTGGAAAAAACATATGATTTTCGTCTAAAATAACCAATAATTGACACTTATGAAAAAATATCCAGAATATGAAAGTATCTTGAATGCAAACCTATTAATTGCAAGAGTTAGTATCTTAAATATTTGTACCTTCTTTGCTGTTAATGTTAAGACTATCCTGGGCTTGCAGCCTGGAGTATTTGGCAAACTCTAATCATTTAACCTTAAGTACAGCCTATTTTCCAAGATGAAGGAAAAAAGGTTTCAGAATTAGCCTGGCTGAAGGATACAAATGATATACTTTCAAGAATAAAACCTACAATTCCTACTTGCAAAAAGTTGTGCAGGAACTCTAATTAACAGCTTCACATGAGAGTCCAGTACTACAGGGAATGTGAATTCATGTAATCAACCAAAGTGTTGGAAAAGTAATCAGAGAAAAAAGTAAGGAGTGTGATGTTAAGGGATATACAGGGATTTAGAGATATGAAAGCCACAAGTGAATGTAAAAGATAATCAGCTAATTAATAAGAAGGCACGATTATTTTGAAACAAAGCCAAGATGAACTAAATAGCTGAAGATTCTTTTTCTTTACATAGTTACAATGAAAAACCATCATGTGAAATCAGCTACAAAAGCAGGAAAAGAAGTTAAAACTTGGAATGCATCCAGAAAGGATTAAAGCAGTTACGTGAAATAAAGAAAGAACACTATATAAGGTAAAACTGCACCCAAACAAATAGCTTAATACAAAATAATAAATTCAATGAAGCTGGTTTCTTTGTCTGTTGCACGGATATGACTTTCTCAATGCATTTCTCTTTTTAAAAAAGATATGATTTCTTATGCCTGCACAGATCAAGCTATTTTGGTTATTTATAATTGCTCAAAGAAATTGCATAGGCATTTTGGTCTGTAATGAAATGCATAAAATCTCGTAGAGTTCAGAAGTGTAAAAAAGTGGAAAAAAGAAGTGCCAACTTGAAATTCTTCAGTTCTGCTGTATGCAGACACTCACTCATATGACCAAATCCTCCTTTCTTTGGACGATGACATAATTTTGTTTAATCAAACCTCAAATTTGTTGTAGGTGTGCATTTATCATGGAACAATGAAGGAGAAACCAATACCTTGTGTCAATTGCAATGCTCAAATTCCCAAGAGCAAATAGCTTATGTCCTGCTAATGAGGAGGTTTCCCAGCCTCCTGGAAGAAGTCAGCAGAAAGCTTACCTATTGCAGGAAGCGAAATTAATTTCACCTCTCTTTGGACATCCACAGTGCAGAGATCCACACTGGACTAGTCCCCCAGACTCCCTCTGGAGCCAATAAAGAGAAAAAGTCACTTATAAAAGTGTGTTGCATTTCATCTTAAGGTAGACATCTAAAGTACAGCAGGCGAACCCTGCTCTAGCAGCACCTATTTTTCTCCTTTTAACTATGAAGGGATTCCAAACAACCAGTTTAGCTGCCCTTTTCAAGTAATAAAGAGCACCAGGTACTTGCTCCCAGGTGGTCTAAGTCCCTTTCTGGATGCTGCTGCTTATCTCCATTGACTGCAGAGGATCCTTGCATGACCATGTTCTAACTCTGGCAACAATGGTAAGTGCCTTATGTTAGACAGAATATATGTGGACCTTGATATAGTCACCAACGGCTTACAAAGATTTAAGAATGGAAGTTATCCAGGTAGCACTAAAGAGGAAATGTTTCGTGATGAAACACTTTCTTTACTAGCACATAGGCTGACTCATTCATTTATCTAAGAGCTCAGCAGCTGCAGCGCAGGTAGGCTCGTAAAGATTGTGCTCAGCCCCAGTCAAAAAAATGAACTGGTAAAATCTCTGAGCTGTTTGCAGAAGATCCACAAACAAAAAAACCTGGTTTTGTCAGATAGATTGCTCATAGAAAAATACAGCTTTGAATCCATTGCCTTTAATAGGATTCTAATAAATTGTCCTACCCTCTAAATCCTTTTCTTGATCATTTTGGCACTGTATGTCAACACTCAGCCAGATGCTGAAATGATGCCACCTAAGGCCAATTAACTAGTTGACAAAGCTTTTTTTATATTCACTGCTTTCTGTGGGGGTTTTATATTGTTGTTTTAGTAACTGCATTGTTTGCTTTTGAAGTGCTTTAAAGATCATTCACTCTAATATTTCTACAGCAAAAGTAATTATCAAGTCAACAGTTCTCTTTAAGATATTTCAGGCCCTCTAAAAGTGGCAAAGGGGAACCTTAACAATAATGATCTTTGGAAATAAACATCCCTCAAAAGAGAAGTTTCTGAGAGCTTTTGAGGGCAATTGAGCTGCTTGTTTAGTTCAGGATGGGAGCCAGCCTTTTAAGTTGCTCTCCAGACAGCTACTTCGGCAAGGAAAGCCCTTTCACAGATGGATGGACCACCACAGAGGTCAAGCAAAGGTGTGCGTTTGGAGCCATCTGCTTTGGTTGTTGCTGCAGCTGGGCCCCCAGACCTAGGATGTCTCTGTGCGTGACAGGTAGTGATGGAGCGTGACAGCCAGAGAACATGAAATAACTGGAGAGAATCTAGGAGGACTTGCAGAAGAAACAGGGCAGGAGGCTATTCCCAGCCTCGTAAGGATGGCATGAACTCAAATAAGCAGAGAATGCATTTCAGGCAGGCTGCGGCAGCAGCTACCAGATGGGTAGGTAGGACACAGCGTGCCGATGGCTACACCTGAGCCATGCAAGACCTTGCTGCCAGACCTGTGATTTTCACTGCCTTTAATAGCAAAGAAAAGCATCATGAAGCTCAAAGATGAGCCCTGAAGGTAGTTACATACAGCAAACACTGAGCCATGTTTGTAGGATGCTTCTTAGCACAAATGATCACCCAGCAGAATAAAAAAGTAGGTCCTAGGTAGGAAATGTATGACATAAAAAGTCATCTCTCACAAAAAGTGGTAGGACATAAAAAATTTTGGAGCATTGATTATCCAGGCTGAGTCCTGACTGCCCAAACACACCGTATGTCTTCAAAGGAAGACAAAAAATTTTTCCAAGTAGTTCAACTTAAAAAATTGAGGTTTATCTTAAATTTAGTGTCTTCATTCTTTCAGGTTAATAAGGTAAGTACATAATATCATTTCATGCATCTGGTGGCAGAGAAGTAGCAGCTGGAGGCCAGATGAAATTTCCTAGGGCACCTACAATGGCATGAGTCATCTACATTTAGACAAATGAATCTTACTCTAGATAACCATTTTGCTGTTTGGGCTCTTAGGTATTGGTCTTGTAGTGCTGTTTCACCAGATGCCAACTGAGGCTCGATTTTGAGTTAAACTGAGCATGCCCTGTCCTCTCTGGGACCTTCTGTCAGATTTAGATGCCTCTGCACCCATCACATCAGAAATGAGCATGCAACGAACTGAGCAGTCTCTGCATGCACATCTAGGGAAATCAATGGCCTAAAATGAAGTCTCATATTGATTTTAGACATTCAAAACCAATACTAATGTATTCACACATATACACTCACATTACCCTTTAAAAAAGGCATGCAAGTTCAGAAGATTTCTTCACACAGTTTAAGTTTTGCAAAGTGTGGAAGTTTTTGCAAATGTCTGATGCAGTCTTCACTTTAATGCATACTCTCACCTTAATGCAGGGTCCCTCACTTTAATGAATTTACTGCTAAAACCCTCATTTTTCAGCTATTATTCTTGTGTGGTACATTTAGAAATGAAAACAAAATGGTATTAGTGCCTGTAGCTCAGCAACTGAATGTGTGCTATATGATATGCTATAAAGATGCTTGCCTTTGGGAAACTGTCTGCTAATTCCTTTTGCAGACCACGGGATTGTGTAGATCTGACTCACTTTCACAGCCTTCAGTCAGCAGCTCCGTACTGCTATGCCACGTCAGTGCTGTCCTGAATGGGCCCACAGGCAACTCCAGGGTGTAAATAATGCAGCATAACAATAACAGCTTGCGCAGTGACAAGAGATTAAGATGATTTTGATCTGTCCTCAGACATTTGGTAAAAGTGAAAGGCAGTCCCTTCAAGCACTGCTAGTTTATAACTCCAGCCTCCACCTCAGGCATTAGCCTGGGCCAAATGCTAATTAGTCTAAGGACTTTGACTTGGTCACTGGGCAAACTACTGTGCTAGTTTAAAACATAAGCATCTCTTTTCTCTTGCCCCCATTTATTTATATTGCCCTACTTCTAGGAGTTACCACCCTAAAAACAGAAGACGGCTCCAGTTCATAGTCTGGTGTTCTGGTGGGAACTCTGCTCCATCCATGATCTGAGATGGGATGCCGCAATACGGAGCGGGGCCCCAAGACCTCCATACAGATCCTGCTGACAGCTGGGAACCACAAGCAGAGGAACATGGCAGAGACCTGTCATGGCCTTAACCCCCCAACAAGATTTGCCAGAGGTCATTTGTCAAAGCCCTAATCTATCACTGTGCTTTTTTTCATGATGGCAAAAACAGATTGCAAGAGAAGAGCAGACAGCAGGCCCCTCTACAAACGCACCAGTCTCTCTGTATGTCTATTTATGGAGGTTAGTCCCCATCCTCATTAGCAAAACAGCTCATCTATTGAATGCAATTTAATCAACAAATGGGGTTGTTCTTGGCAGGGTATCTTCAGTTGAAGAATGACTCCTCTTTGTAGAGATCGAGTTGTACAAACACTTTCATTTGATTGAAAAAAAATAGCCCAATTAAATACACAAATGTTTAAGTAAACCCTTTGGACATAGTTCACTTAATAATAAACAAATAAATGTCCAATTCTAAAGAGAGCAGCAAACTGCTGGGCATTTCACAATGTCAGCTCAGGTTTTCTAGAAAAGAATACCCAAACCCACTTATTAAATTAAAGCCATGGTTATTTTTCCTGCAGCCTTTTAAAATATTGTTTTGGAATGTACACAGAAATGTGTGTGTTTGTCGGGGGCGGAAGGAGGGGGTCCCCTCTTCACAATATGGCTATTTCAGCACTATTTGGAGTGCCTATTAGTCTAACGCTTTTTCAGAGTGCCTGAAGACATGAAGAAGCGCTTCTTACCTAGCTCACCCACTAAGGATTAGGCTTTTTTATGGGTTCTTAGCATTGCTATTTATTTATTCTATCTAGTAACAAGCATGTTACAGGGGGTGGGGGTTTGTCTCATTTTGGTAAAGCAAAAAAATTAATTTAATTGCTAATTCTGGAATATTTCTGGTTAACATTACATTTCATGGTGCACAATTCAGCTGCTTCTCAAATGAGTTCTTGCAGTCCCTCCTCTGCACCTGCCTCTTGCCTTTCTCATCCTGCTACAACATAGATTGCAGCTCCTGGATTATCTTTTCCACCTCCAACCTCAACTATTTTTTCACTTCACCTTTTGCAAGTCCAGAATGAATCTCACTCACCACTGAACCTCCTCCTTTGCTGTCTCTGTGCTCAAACCTGGTGTGCTTTGACCCGCCTTTCCTAACTGCACGTTCATGTTCCCTGTGGCCCAAGCTGCAACAGTTGCTCTGCCGTGCTCGAAGAGGAGGCTGAACGCTGCCTGCTGAGCAGCACCCCTTTGAACACCCTCTCCTTTGAGAGCAACCACATGCGCTGAATTAGGCTCTCAGTGTCATCCTCGCTAGCACCCACAGCAGCAGAAGGTGCAGGACCGGCACTCCCACTGCCACCATTTCTCCCATCAGCAAACCAGTGCAGGGCTCACGGCAGCTCAGCTTTTCTGAGGGCAGATTTTGAATGCAGCGTGTATATATGTGGTTCTTGAGACAACTCATTTCATAGACTCAGGAATAGAAAGCATATCATTGCGGCTTAATCAAATTAAATATTCAAATGAAAGCAATAATTACTTAATCTCACTAAGCCTCAAGACAAATTTAAGTCTTTGAAACATCATTCTTGACCTGTAGGCTATAATGAGTAAGCCAGTCTCTAATGATTCCGAAAAGACTAGAGGGTTTGGGTTATCACCAACCAAGAGGTATTTATGAAAGACGATGAGCAGTGTGGTTATTAAACGGCCCTCGGACAGTACCTCTTCTTTACAGATGACTTTGCTAACACAGCATCAGCCAGGCACTGACATTAAGTAAAAAAATCCTAGCCAAGCATTTAAATACACTGCCAATGTATGTGGAAAAGAGATGTTCAGTGGCAGAGCTGCCTGGTGGAAATCACTACAGCAAATTTCAGCTGTCATTATAATATGTTAATTAATGTGTTAACATACGATTGCAGCAGATCGGCGAGACCAGCACTCCCGTCATGTCTAGGCATGCATAACACATGCCCTGCATGCTCCCAGTCCAGAAAATACAGTAAGAGTACATGCCTTCACAGTTAATGTAATGTATCTCATGGTCCTTATGTGTACCTGGAAGGAAAGCTGTCAGCTGAAATCTTTCACATGGGTTTCTTCACTGACTTTAATGGCAGAGTGATTCAATTTATGCAAATATCTGACTCATGAGTCAAGACTGAGATGGCGAAGAGACTCAGAGACTCTGCTCTGATTGTGGGCATGTTTAAGGTCAGTCTGTAACTGCCTAAGTGCTGTCTTCAAGGAGCTCAGACTGGCACGACACTCACCTCCTTGTGGGTTTGCAAAGAAGTAACATGGAAAGGTAACACTTTTCTGCACTCTGGGGAAAAGACAGCTAATTGCACTCATTGTGAATTACCCTCACCTGTGCTGTGATGTGATGCCTCTGCCTACCCTGTCAAGATCTCCAGGAGTGTTAGCTCCCATATTGCAAGACTATTAAATCTGATGTCTTACATAGATACATACATTCCTTCATTTTCTTTTAGAATGTTCTGGAAAATATTTCCAGCAAATCTATCTGAAATCCCCTGCCTTAGCACCATACCAGAATGATGCAATATGAATACCCTACCACTCACAACTGGGTTGCTTCTCCAAGCCTGTGCTCATGTCCTCCTTTGCTTTTATGGACAACACATAGAAGAGTCTAATGTGGCTGAGATGCCCTGATGATGACTCACCCAATTCAAACTGGTTGGAAAGGTTACCACAGGTTTGTCTGACTTCTTCACTGTCCCAGCCAAGGGGATAGAGGGCACAACCAGAGCCGATCAACAAACCTATGGAGAGAAAAGAAAACAGACGTTTATACAAGCAATTGCCATTAGCTTAAACACAGGCTGCCACTTGGGAACCAAAGTGTCAAACTGCCATTTGGGAATCTCAGAGGAAAAAAATCTCTTCTTCTCCTAAAACCAGTAGAAAATCATTTGGACTTCTACTGCTGCATTCTGCTACGCTGTTTTACAGCTGGAGGCAGCCTTGGCAGTTCAGCACCAGAAGCTATCCTCAGCTTCTGGAGCTTCTACCTGAGAGCTTTTAGACTCCCCTTCTAGACTCCTTTGGAGAACTGCTACATATACTGTTCGGAAAACTCAACACGGGGTTAAATAGAAGCTGTGTTAGACACAGCATTTACAAGCTGATTGCTTCTGATTAATTAAAACAACAATCAACCACGGTCTATCAAGGTTCTAGCAGGAAAAGTAAACTGACAGTTGTACTAATCCATTGTCATTTTCCTTTGTTTTTCGCCCTTTCAAAAGCCAGGAAAGAATGATTTCATGTCACCTGATCAATTCATACCACAGGTACACACTCCACAAAGTTGTCTCAAGTCATTTCAGCTAAAACAACTGAGCTCTTGAGCTGTTTACTTATTATCATGCTTGGCTTAACATTCACAACATGCTTTGTTTTCTCCAGCCCTCATGCTGCCCCAAACAGATGTGTTTTGGCTAAGTCTTTCCCTTCACAAGACCTTGCTGGGAATCACCCAATGGGCCATGATTATTTTGCAGAAGTGGCATTTTTATCATATTGCATTCTCAGCTGTCACTGCAGCAGCTGCCAAAAAGCGGGTGTAGCTGGCAAAGCTTCTTATACGGACGGCCTAGAGAGAACATTTCAATGTATGCTACAGCATTTAAATGTTACCTCCTTTGTGTCAGATCTTATTTGCAAGACTGGAAACTAATCACTATGTAGATAACAGGCTGGGCATGCCTCACACTTCGCAGGCTGTAAAGGCAAGCAAGCCCTCAAAAAGTTTGCAGTGTGGGTTTGCAGCGGTGCATTTTACCTGTTAGGTTAGAGCACAGGACTGGGACAAGGTTTCAAGCCCTACAGCTGTCACTGGCTGACTTTGGGCAAGTCTCTTGACCTCATACCACCTCACTTTTCCTCTCTTGACAATAAGGACAATGTGGTTCCTGGCAAAGCACTTCTGCTGTCGTGCTCCTACTGCAGCAAGCCCTGGGTGTGATGACAGAGGCACTGTGGTGGTCACAGGAGACTAACAGGAGTCCTGAGAGCAATTCCGATTCAGGGCCTGGAGCTAGCTTTGCATTTCTACTGTCTCCACCCTCAAGATACCTAAGCTTCTCGTATTTCTGACGCTCCTGTAAGACACAGAAATGACCTTGTTATGTTCTTGACTTGCTCAAAGACACACCTGAACAAGGCACTGAAGTCCAGAAGTGGTATCCCATCTTTCCCTTAGCATCTTAGCTGTTAGCAAAGTAGGTCAGCAACTCCTTTGCTGCTCCTCCAAGCACATCTGACCCGATTTAGGGCCCAATATTAGCTCCTTAGATCTTCTTTCACTAATTTCTTCTTGCTACTCAAGTCTACTTCTTCCTTTCCTTGTTGAGCAGTCACAGCCTGCTCCTCTCTACATATCTACATCACATAATGGAAAAGAAATCCCTGAGGCAGCCCCCTCTCAGATGGTGCGTTCACCCAACAGCTGTAAAGGGAGAAAAGCAATTAAGGACACATGAACGCTAGGTATTTTCAGAACTTTGCCTGACCCAGATATGGTTGCTTCTAATGTCCTCGCTGATGGCTTTTACAGTATCATCTGATTTTTTTCCCCAGGGCCGCAGAGCCGATGGCACCTGGTAGAATCCATGTAAATGAGAGTGGCTTCTAATTAAATTCTCAGAAAGGATGTTTCTCAGACAAGAGAACTTAGGACAAATCTGGGTCTAAATTTGTTAAAGACAGCTTAAGACTCTTCGAAAAAAAGACTGATTCTCACTTGAATTGTTAAAGCAAAAAGGGCACTGTGAGGCTCTGACAGCAGGGCTGATGTGCTAGGAATGGGCAGGACGCAATGGGACAAGGAGGAACATCACCACTGATGATGAGAATGGCTGGGGATGGGAGGAAGAGCACCCAGATGCCAGAGATAGCCTCACGGACTGGTGGACCGTGGCAGCCCCAGCCAGTCCTGCTGCGGTTCTGACCCCTTTCCACACCGGCCGTGGTGCCCGTGACCTGCCTGGTGCCAGCCCAGGCAGACCACAGCTCAGAAGCTGGCCAAAAATGAACCACCCTGGCTGGGGTGGTTTCAATTGACTTGTGCCCTTGAACAGACTCTCTGGGAGACCTCGCAAATGCTCAGAGGGCTCCATTGCGAGGGGCAGGGAGATGTGTGCAGGGGGTAGGAGGAAAGCAGGCTTGCAGCAGCCTGCATTGGACCAGCTGACATGGCAGCCAGCCCTCCCTCACAAAGAGGTCCTGGGAAAGCCTCCTGCCCAATTCTTCCAGGAGAACACAACAGCAGCACTGCAGGCAAGTGAAAGGGCTATTAGCATAACAATGCTGCCCCTCCAAACCCAGAACAAGCTCTTACTCAGCACTTGCCAATTACTCTCCTCAGGTGGCAAGAGTGTGTAGTGCCCATTGCATTCACAGAGTGCTGTTTGTTTTCAGCTCCCTTTAGGTTTTGTTGCAGTAACAGGTTGTTGTTTGGTTTTTTCCCACGAATATTGCTCACAGCACTTTCCACTGCCACCCTCCAAACACAGCTCATCCTCTTCCAAACACCGTGTACCTGTTCACTCTTTCTGCCTCCGATGCTACGCTGGAAACAGTGGCCACAAGCCTTGGCAACTTATTTCCTTCCTTAGCCAGACCCCTTCATCCCCCTATCACACCCTTTTTCCCATTTCTGTACATCCATCTCGGTAAGTCCAAAGCCCAGTTTCAGTCAAAGTAAATTCTGGGGATCAGGCTATGTCACTTACTTACTCTGGGTTTTTAAAATACCTCACACAAATGTGCCTTGACCTGGATTAAGCCTCAACCTCTAACTTTGGTGTAAATTGCTATTATTATTGATGAATAAGAATAATTACTATTAAAAATAATCCTAGATTTCCTTGTTTCTTTCACAAAACCACAAAATTCTTATATGCTTTACAGAGTAACCTTCAAACATAAGGCTTGCTTAGGCAGAGACATAATGTCTAGTCCTGCTCTTTGATCTACTCGCGTAAATCTAGAGAAATTATATTGAGGGACAGGTGAGAACATCCTGGGAGAGTGGAATGGGGACCTTCCTTACACAAAAATCCTGGTGATACAGTCACAAATTCATTAGCAACCCAATATACTGTAATGTTAAATTGCTCCAAAGGAGCAACTGCCTCACTGTTACGTGGATGCTTGACCTTAAAGCCAGTCTACACTGTCTAATAACCAGCTCACAGCACCCAACGCTGAGCCTCACCATTACCTGTGCCTCCCAGAAACGAATAAACCCAATAAGGGCAAACTAGTGTGCTATGTCAGAAAACCTCCCTACCCCAGCGACAGCTGGCTCTCCAGTTGGGTATGGGCTTCAGCAGCACTGAGTTTCATTTATGGAGTACCAGCCATACAGCACTGCAGCTTCTTTTCTGCTCGCCGCCTGCGCTGACTGTGACGATGAGATCAAACGGGAAACTGCCGCCTAACGCCGGTGCTGCTGCACGGCCCCAAAGCACGAGCGGCAGCAATTTTATGTACGAAGGAGAAGGTATAAAGCCACGAGCAAGCTCACACGCTTCATTTAGCGAACACAAAACCTGCCAGAGACCAAAGGTGCTGCCAGGAGCACGGGGCTACATCCCCATCTGGCAAAAAGGCTTATGCCTACAGATACCGATTTCGTCACAGGTACCAACTGGCCACAAGTCTTAAAGCTGTTGTTTTGACATCTCCTTTGCTATCACTGGTTTTCAGCTGGTTTTGATTCACCTTCAAACATTTCCCTGTCGTGCCTATGCGCCTGTTGTGGATTTAGGTCTATTGACAAAGCAGTTGTGTTCCCCAGCACTTCTTGCAGGCAAGGTGTGGGCCAAACTCAGGGGTTTACCTGCAGTGTAAGACTTCCACAAAGACTTAGAGCCTGCTAGTCAGTCAGAAAAAATTTCACAAGTTTTGCTTTATGCCCTGAGGTATGTATATATGTATGAGTGTGTGTGTGTGTAATGTCCCATTGCTTTCAGCAGGACTCTGCATGACTTCAGCAGGGCTGATACTGTCTCGGTCTGCATGGGCAGTGAAGTTGGGAACTGGCATTTCAGCTCCCTTATTTTATGCACTAAAAGAGTGGAGTGTGCCTCAAAGCCCATGGTGTTAATAGGGCTTGGACAAAAGCCCCTCAGCCCCTTCTTTCCCTTCTAATCAACCCATCCCTGTTTGTAAGCAACTAAATGTGTGCATCAGACCCTGCAAAACCAAAAAGACTGCATACTATTACCGCTAATAATTCATACATGCTCACAGCCAATTTGTTTAATCACAGAGAACGTAGATCCTGCTGAACAGCTGCAACCTCCATTTAAAGATCTAAGTTAAATCCAAGGGCTGCAAACCCAACGGAAATCCTTAAGCTAATTTTGCAGCTTCAGTAGAGAGCAGTTTCTGGTTTAGCTCAGGAGTCACACATCCTGGCCTGCCCTGGAGTTATTGTATTTAGCCAGCTATGCTACTACCCAGGACACCACACCCATCTTTACAGCTGCTTAAAATGCCTAGGATGCCTATAACATTTCTTAAGAAAGTAAAAAACAAAAAACAAACAAAAAAAACCCAAACCACTGTGTTGTAATTACCATCACCTGTCATCTTCCATTATCCACTATAGTCATTAAAAGAAATAGAAAGGGGAAGGAAATGTGCAGGTCCATAAACAGCACCTTCACAAAAGGGCCTGCAGCTTCGAGGTGGGAGGGAGCCAGTCAGTGGGACGGGGCCAGGTGGCAGCGGAGGCGCTGGTGGCACTTGGCTGCTGGTTTGGATGACGTGCCATGCACCAGTGGAGGTGTTGGCACTGTCAGAGACTAGCTCTTCTGGAGCAGTTCCGGGAATGAAACGGGCTCCTTGCCCTGATCCGTGAAACACTGCTATTGCAAGTGCCGCGGCTGGCTCGATGCGCTAGCGAGTCATGCGGGAGAGAGCCGTGGGGCTGACTTAATGCAGCCAGCTTCGGCAATGCAAAGCTGGAATTAAGTGCTTGGCTTCAATATTTAACAGGGTCCCGTCTAGCCACTAGGCTCTTTGTGTAGTCCATGCAGAGAGCTGGATACCTTCAAAAAGTGAGCTAAAACCAACCTATGTGCTAAGTGAGGAGCTGCCCAGACCTACCAGTTGCAAAACTACAAACCAGGGGGTCAGAGGGTGGTTGCCTCAATAGTAAGCTACCCAGAGTAATCCTTGTTCGTCCCAGACTGCCTTTCCTGTCACTTTTGCTGCAGGTATAATGCGTGATAATATTTTAGTAACACTTAGCACTTGAAAGATGATCTTGTCTGTCTGGAGTGGAGCTTGTGATTGAAAATAATTGCATATAGCAGCTTCTACATATGGTGGATGCTGCTGAGCAGGGGGGTGGCAGGGAAGGGGCAGTAATTACATTAGTGGCTTGGCACAGATCTAGGTTTCATCTCTGAAGTGATAAAGACATGATTTGTGGCATGCAGCCATCAGCTTACTCCAAGAGGTAAAATATTAACCGCTATTAATATCTCTAAGAATAGCTTGGATATAGGCAAGTCTCAAACAATAAATACAGAAGAATTAATAAGCCAAGAGGCATTAACCAGATTTTGCTGTGGGCAAAATGACTGCACTCAGAAAAACCAAGATCAGCTGGCAAAAGTCAATGCACAAAAACAGAAGCTTGCAAATCCCTGTGGTGGGTGGTCCTCAGACTGCTGCGGCTCTAATGGGAGCCTCCACCCAAAGATCTGACGTGCTTTAAGTAACCCACGTAGACATCACATCATAAATTAATTGTCTGTAACTGTCCTGGCAGTTCATAGCTAGCAAGTCCTGTTTTACAGACTCAGCTCTTCCTCTCACTTGCTGAGGTCACAGCGTGCCCCTGATTGCTATATGGCTCATTCTTGTTTTGTTGTCAGACCATTTGATCATTGCATCCTCAAAAGCCTGTTAAATAAAGCCAAACCTTCCCCAGTGTCCTTCCTTCTCCCTTGCATAGGGTAAACCTAAGCATATGATTCAGATAAATCCGATGGGTCAAACCATCAGTTTGATCAATAGAGAGAGGTAGTGATGGCAGTAAATGAGGCACTTTTAGCTTTGGATTCAGCCTCAGAGTCTTGCTGCTAGAAAATGCATTTTCAAATGGGAACTAAGCTAATGGTTTTCCTTGATTATGGGCTTTTTAAGAGCCTTCTACATGGGCACTGGAAATTGTATTCTTTTTTGTATATCCTCAGCTCCAGTCACGGTTATACCCTATGAATGCAGTGAAAGGGACTGCCCCGGCACCATAAAGGGCCTCCTTGGCCAGCAGTGAGAGGGGGTCTGCGCTGCTGTAGCAGGGGGGCCAGGAAGCCTCTCAGGCAGGAAGGAGCCCAGTGTCATTGTGAAAACCCAATTTGTACTTCCACCTTGAAAAATAAAAGGAATAGGTCAGGCTTGATATATGTACTGCAGAAAGAAAATAACACCAGAACCAAATGCTGCCTTTTGTACGGTCACTTTTTACTGAGAAAAATCTTCTTCAAAATATCTTCCTCTTTTCTTTCCCTCATCTTCAACTTTTTCCCCTTTCATTTTTGACCTGACCAAAAAGAAAACCTTGCCATTTTTTTTTGCTAGGCATTTGTAATGAATACTGCTCATCTGACAGATATTCAGGCCATCTGGAGAAACTGACAGACAATAATTTGGAAGTCATCCCTTTCAAGACCATTTTAATGATGATTTTTCCTTTCACATTTTTTCTCTATTAGACCATCTGAATCTTCAAGGATGATAGAAAGTTTTCACATTCCCATCTGTCACTTGAAGGTACAGTAATCTCTACAAGCAAAACAAAACCAATTTTTAGATGCAGCACGGACTTCGACTCTCCGTCTCTTGTGATTTAAAAACTCTCCTCGCTGTAATGGTTTTAAAGCATTTACCTGCTATAAAAGTGAGCCTGTAGCGTGAAAGTAAAATTGAGCTGGCACATGAAGATTGTCTGCTGCTTTGAGACATACCTTAGCCAACAAACAATGGGGTTAAAGAAGAATTGGTTAAAAACCATGATGTGAAATAGTTCAGCGACACAGCTTCTGAAGTCCCTGTTCAAGAAACTCTCCAGGAGCTGCAACCAAGCAGCAACCGCGGAGTGACAGAGGTGGGTCAGAGCAGGTTCAGACAAACTCCAGAGCCTGGGCAAAGCAGCAGGACCCGCCGGAGCAAAGAGGGGAGCGGGGGAGCAGGGCCGTGCCAGCTGCCGGCAGCCTGGCTCCCATGCCCACAGGAGTCCAGCCTCAATTCAGTTAGCAAGGGACAATGTCTTTATACTGGCAGCTCCCAGCTCTTCACCCAGAAGCTTCCCATCTTTAAGGTCACACCGCTACTGCTTCTCTTGACATCATCGCTCTGTCCTTTGGTTTCTCTGTTGTTCTTCCATTAGAGAAACGTTATCACATCGGTCCTTCCATTCCTGTTAGTCCCTGTCCCCAAGGAAAACCAGGCATGCACCTGACCTGGGCTTTTATTAGGCTTTAACATGAGATCAACACTTTGGGCAACAGTTCTCTGTTGAGTTAGTAGTCACTGAACATGGGACATTTGGCTGGTTCCTTATTGAGCCTGAACTGAAAGTGCATCGTTTGAGAGAGGATACAATTGCCCACAATGTGAATGAATGCAGTAAGGGAGTATCTTGTCTGACTGTCCAGGCAGGGGTCTCCAAGGGCACACAGATAGAGATGCCATTTATGCTGTGCCAAATTTCCTCCCGCTGCTCCTCACAAGGGTCACAGGATGGGAAAGAGCAAGTCAGTTCAGGGCTTCACTCAAGGTGAAGGTGTTTCTGCCACAGATTCGGCTATAGCAGGACATTAGAGGGACTCTAGACGCAAAACAAAATGAAACGTAAGAACAACCACAAAAACCAGAGAGAATAAAATGCTACAACCTTCAGCTTTGCAGATCCTGCCTCCAGTAACACTGCTTCATCTTGAGCGTAATGGAAATAGTACTCATGGGTTTTCAGGCAAAGGCAAAACCCCACCACCCTTTCCCTTCTGGTTCCGATCGCCAGGTTTTAATTCAATGCATTTGGCTTTGCTTAGCTCCCTCCTTCTGACTGTCAAGCCCCATCCCTCAAACAGACTTTTTCTGTTATTTTGGGTTACTCCACACCACGAGCACTTGCTGCCTGGCAGCTGCTCGGCTCCGAACCTCAGCAAACAGCCACAGTGAAGAGCTGCCACCTGCCTGCCACCGCTTCCCAGAGCTCTCGGAAAGCAGGGCCGGTGGCAGAGGAAGCCTAAAAAAGGCATTACAAATGCCTGCCAGCATCCAGCATGGCAAAGTGCTGTGTCACGGGAGAGCCACGGCCCTCACTTTCTCCCCGATGGCAGACACGGGGCCGCGGAGGGTGCACATGGGAGTTTTCCAGCAGATGAAGCATGACTTCGCTTTGATTTTCATTTGATCAAAGGTGGTGTGCTCATTACTACAGAGGTGCTTCAGGCTCAGAGGGGGAAATCTCCCCACCCAGAGATGCTACATTGCTACCCAAAAGCTAATGGCTTTGTCTGCTCTATTTGGCCCTGGGCGTTTTTAAAGCAATACTGAAGGCTTCAGAAAATGGGGATGGGGGCTGGGAGAAACCCAAAAGAAACAGTGAAGTAGGAAGAGTGGAGAAACCAAACACAGGGCTGCTACTAAATGGAAGTGAATTAGTAAAAGCCATTTGGTAAAAGGACAAGCCGTGGCACCTGCTGCCATGGAAAGGAGAGATCCAGCACCAATTTCAAAGCCCTGCAAAATAGGCGCTGGTGTGGGGGATTCCAGTCTGCAGCTCCCAACAGTTCCAACCACTGAAAATCACCCCTGCACGTACTTCTTGTAACTAAATTTTATAAAGCAACAGTAAACAGGCTCCACAGTCTGTGCAGGTTGGCACTAGATATTAAGAAATCCAAGAGTTTAATCATACTTTATGTATGCAGTAGGAGGAGTAATACAATCTTTGAGAACTAGTCGAATTACAGTGTGTAGCTGGATATTTCATTGAAAACTCCTTTATTACTATTTCCTATACAGCATCATTCACATGCAGAGGGATTTAGAGAGATCCAAGGAAACAGGTACCTGCCCGTGCATTTTATATCATCTTATTGGTTATGGTTAAGTAGAGCTAAGGCTGGCCACAGAGTCACAGTGGAGGGTATCTGGAGGATGCACCAACTGTTCAGGGAATAAATATTCACTGAAGCAAAGTCTCCAGACTGACTCCCTTACTGCCAGATCACACAGTCCCTCTTACATTTTCATTCTCTAAGCCAACGATGATGATGATACAAGTATTTGGTACCAAGTAGAACATCCTTCTGATAGAAGCTCCACAGATCCCAGGGGATGAGAGACCAAGGTTCAAATCAGGAAAAAAAAAAAAAGGAAAAAAAAAAAGAAGGCTTTCACTATGGCTATTATGGCTATCTTTCCCAACCATGAGTGTTGGGTGTAGACAACTGGATATGAGAGATTCCAGCATCACCAGGCTTTCTCCTTTGGACTTCATGCAATACGTACTGGTTATGTGCCCATAAACGGAGGAGTATCGAGATTGTGAATCCTCCAGTGCTTAGACACAAGGCACAGCACTAAGCAGTCTGGATAAGCCCAGACTTGGCTGCTTTTGTTTGTCGAAGGGGACAGTTAGAGGTATGAAAGTGATTATTGTGATCATGATTCAGGGTTGATCCTGCTTTAAGCAGAAGGTTGGACATCCCTTCCAACGTGAAAGACTTTAGGAATCTGTTTTTACATCATTCAGGCACCTCAGCTTAAGGCAGCTGGGGCTCAAGTTACGTATGCACACATAGGACTACTCGCATTTCAGCTGGGTAGCCCACCTGGAGACCAGCTCCTGCTCCAGAAGAGCATGGGTCTTCCTTTCTAGCTGCCTCAGATGGCACAGGGCATATCAAACCTATGGAGATGCCTCTGCAGTGGCAACTTAATTGAGACCCTTGTCAGTACAATCAATCGAGTCTAGAAGATGTTTTTCTCATGCTAAAGAATACATATACATAGGTCTATGACCAGGACACATCTAAGTCCACCTAACTCTAAGACAGCAAAGACAGACATTCACATGGGACTGGCAGACATGACACAGAGCCAATAGGGAAAGCCAGATGCTCCTGGACTAGCAGCTGGAGGTGGGATAGCCAAGGGCATCTCGAATGGCACTAGACACTTGTAGATTATCGACTGAATTGTGCTCCACTGGCAGTATCGACTCAGAGTGGGATTTGGCTGCCCAAACACAGGCACCTTATGTCAGTGTATCAGCTGTTCAGTATCTCACTTGGCCTCCAACTGCCTCTCCAGAGCAGTGCAAGTTCCCCCTAAGTCCTGTGTCGTACCTGCCAGCCCAGGCACAGGTCTTGCAGACCCTTGGGTATCTCTAACAGTGCAAAGCATCTAGATTTAGGCTACTGAATTCCACGCTACATATCTATTGATCTTAATGTGAGCTTGGAAACCTACCTCAAGGGAAAATATCTGTATGTGAACACCTTCAAGAAGTGTATGAATCCATAATTGCATCCTGCCCAAAGTTACCTACATTTTATTTTGTCCCTTATCTTCTACCCTTCTGCCATCATTCTGCCCACAATTCCTGTCATGAATTCTGCCTTCCTTTATGGGAAATGACCTGAATGTTAGGGAAGAAGAGAAGATTAAAGGAAAAATTGTCTTGCTCCTCAGTGTAAAGCTGTATGCTCTACCTTAAAAGGAAGTTATTTCTATGGAAACAAGTTTCTGCTTCAAAATGGCCTTGATATGCCTCAATTGCTACCACAGAGCTAGACCAACTCAGGACTAGCTTTGGTGATTCTCTGCATCATTCCTCCCAGAGTTTGTCACACAACAAAATGATTGACACTTCTTGTTCTGAAAAGGATGTGACATGGTCCAGTTAAAGACAGAGTGAATCTGCAGAGTGGAACTGAAATGCTTGAAGAACTCCAGAAAACGCTCTGGAGTTTGATTGTCAGCTCATTTTTGTTTGGCAAGCCATGATCACTGCTTGTACATGATAAGCTTTATGGGGGGAGGGGGTGGGGTGGGAAAGCCTGAGCGTTATCACATGCCATCAGACTTCTGTATGTGACAACCCATCTGTGTACTCACCCCATCATTTTGTGGCTCAGAATCAAACATTTGACAGTTCAAAGAGTCTAGAGCAGCATATGGCATATGACATAGTGTATTTAAATAGAAATCACTCCATTAGAAACACAAGGGTGCCTACTGTGATTAATAAAAGGTAGTTTAATAACTAGCTTCCCAAAATACATAATTCTCCATGTAGTCATAGTAGATAAGGCATATTCCTTTTCATTAATACGAATTTCAATAGCAACTGGAGGCCGGACAAAACTAGCCAGAGCCTTTGCAGAAGCTCCAGGCTCAAAGGATTTCCCAGTACATGAAATGATCTCATGAAGGACCATGAGGAGAGAATGAAGGAAATATATCCTGTGTCAGTGAAGATGCCTAAGCAGTCAAGTGGACAAATGGATAGGCATTGCCATGTCTTTTCAATACAAACTGGGCAGACTAAGGTTGTTATAAGCATTAAGGAAAAGTCTGCAGCAGACTGACTCCTGAGCGCCACTCCAGTGATTTCTACTCTAGATTCTTTCAGCCTTTGGAAATATTCAGACATGGATTAAACGCCAAAGAATTGCTTTTCTATGTCTATTAGCTCGCTGATCTGTGAAAAACAATAGTTTGTAGATGCTGGATAAAGCAACAAAGCTGCCCAGCCAATTCCTTCACCTCAGTGACATATCCCCAAAGTGACAGGGGAACTGGAACTGATGCAAAGCATACATCCAGTGCGGGAATACTGCATACCAGGCTTTAGCCCTTATTTTTATTTTTTTTAGTTTGTTTTATGTCATTTGAGCTGTCCAAGGATTAATGGAAGATCAGCCACTGCACATCTCAGTAAAACTTCAGCCATACTCAAGACTTCAAGTAGCATTTTCAGTACATGGTCTGCAGACCCTCTGGCAAACCAAGGAGTACTTCCAAGCAAGCTCATACATACTATTGGGCAATCTATACCTGGAAAAAAGATTGAATGAGTCCGCATTTCTACTGGAGAGTCTGTAAGACTCCTCAAATCAAACAAGTCTGGAAACCACTTCTCTAGATGGGAAATATAGTAAGATAAACTGCTATAATGCCGTAAAAGTCAGTGGCAGTCACCAAAACCAGCTGAGAATCACTTTTCCCTTTATACTATTCTCACTAGTGCTTCACAGGTTTAAGCCTTCCTCTACTCTGCAAAAATGTACACACCAGCTTCGTTGATACACAGGCCTGCAGCCATCAAACGCATCTCTCTCTACAGTGCAGAGCGCTCTGATGGACAAGTCATAGACAGCTAAGTGTTGTGAAATACATGGGAACTGGTGAAGGAGAGGTCAGTTTAATTTACTCTTTGCCGCTGTAGCTGCAGCACTTTTTAGCAGCTTTTAAAATACCCTCCGCATCCTCAAGGCTACTTGCAGAGCATGCAGCTAAGCACACAAATTAATCTATGCATGAAGAAAGGTATACTCAGTGCAGTTTGCCTTTCTGCTGAATTACAGTGTAAAATCAAAAGAAACGGAGTCAAATCTAAGCAATAATAGACTCCATGTGAAATTGATCATTCGTATGGCTTCCTCAATTAAACTAAAAATGACTATTACCCCATTCTCAGCTACTTTGTTTTCAGTAAGAAAGATTATAAGGTTCAGCACAGCTCCAATGAGAACTGTGTGACATTCAAAATACTGTTTCCATACTGTCAGACTGTTTTGTTTTGCATGACTTTTACATGCTCTAAAGTTTGCTTCATGTGACATACCCAAGAAAAGGATATTTTTTATTTTTAAAAACAAATGAAAAATATGGAATTTTCTGTGCTTTCTATCCGAAGGCATTCAAACTTAGTAACTGACCCAATTTGCAGATGAAAAAATACTCTATCAAGTCAATTTTTCTCAAATAGGTCCCATTTTTCAGTTTGCCACAAAATGTGATAAATCATAATTTTGGGTAGGAGCTGCAGTTTGTTACAAATATATTGCACATCTGCAGCTCAGAAAAATTTGGCGCTGCTGCTTATCCTCTCCAGAGAGAATCCATATGGATAACCTTACCAACATCTCAAACATACTTAACTCTTTCTGGTAATGAAGACCAGTGCATGAGAGGGAAGAACTGAGTACAAGGGTATGCTTCTCCCATGACGAGCTCATGAACCCACCTTTGATCTCATTTTGAAACCCTCTTCTCCCCACCCACCCGTGAGTTATCCCAAGGCAATGGAGTAATGCCTCAGCACTGTCCAGCTCTTTATGTTGCGAGTCTTTTGCTTCCCATCTTCCTTCTGCATTATTTAGTAAATTCTTTTATGCAGAGAGCATACTTAAAACACAAAAAATGTCTTGGAAACTTGGGTTGGAAGGGACATCAAAGTCAGGATAAGCTCTACTTGTACCTTCCAAGAGAAATATTTGTTTAATTTGTTCTTAAAAAGCCTCTCACAATGGAGATTCCACCACCTTCTAAGACAATCTGTTCTTGTGGCTCTGCATCTGCAACAGAAGCTTTTCATATTGTCTAACCTACATCTTCCTTGTGGCAATTTAAGTTCACTCCCTAAACCATGGACTTTGCTAAATCCCTACCGGGGCTCTGAGAGCGCAGTTTATTTTCTTCCCCCTTTGCAGCACCTTTCTCTCCAGTGGATTAAGCAGTCCCAATTTATTCAGTTTCTTTTGCTAGAATTGGCCATTCCATACAGTCTTCTCTGTCCAGAGGATTTCTGCGGCTGCTGGCTTTGTCAATCTGTTGGAATTTTTCCTTCAAAAAACAAAAAGCAATGCCAGAATACTATCAGAGCAGCCGAATCATGAATCAAACTCATTGCTTTCAACTGAGAGAAAGCAAAAGAGAGTTAAATCAAGTTAAATTAAGACCTTGAAGGCGATGGCAACACTAACTAGCAAAAGCTTAAAATGAACTGTGTGAGTCTTGGAGCTCATTACTGTTCTCTCTTCCTAAAAACTTGTCAGAAATGATGCTTAATGAGCAGCGGAAGACTCTTCAAGTCCGTCTTTGCTATAAAGGCTGTCCTTGATAAAAGCCTATCAGTGCCTTGATGCCATCCCCAGCACTTAATATTTCTGCTCCAATTTACAAGATCATTGGCTTAATGGATTAATACTTGGTGACTGGAGCATGCAATTGCTAGATACAAGCATGCATTCTTATTCGGACCTAAGAGTAGTGTGTGCTAAGGAGCAATAGTAGCATTGGCTGGACCTCCTACAAGGACTGAGAGAGAATGTAAGAAAAAACAAACAGAAAATGAACAAGCTATGAGATGAATGTTAGATGGCTGCAGAAGCAACTAACGATGGCACTTAGACTATTATAAAGTCTTCAAAGAGGAAAAGTCCCTTATTTTCAGCTCTCCTCATATACTAACCATTATTTGCATTCGTTCAGAACCAGCTGACTCCTGTGACACATCCAGCTCCTCACTGGCCACCTGTGCCGCTGATCCTTGCTTGAAACCCCTCAACTGACACTTCAGATATGAAATGAGTGACCTGTGTTTGCTGCGATGCAAACAAAACCACCTGCAAGTGTTCCCAAGCCAAAGTTGTTTGACAGAGTTATGCATTCAGCAAATAGCCCGAGGCTGGAGCTGGGGTGAGGTTTCTGGTGTGCAGGCTGACCCAAGCTACTTACGGAGGCTGCAGTCCCTCCACTGCTCTTGGTCCCCACAGTTGGCTCCTGCTTTCTATAGTTTTCACACAACTCTGTCCATACAATATGCTGTTGTACTAATGTATTCCAAAACATGAGTTCACTTTATGGCTTGGATAGGGGCTGGTGCAACTATGGCACCATAAGGACTATGGAATATATTTTTAAACTTGTGAAAGTATGACATTTAACATACAAAAGCACATGTGACCTTGCAGGCTCAGTCTTGTAACCTTACCCATTCAAGTAGATCTAATGGGGGACAACTGGCCCCTGTGAAATCAATCAGTTTTTTGCCACTGATTTCAGTGAAAGCTTTAGCCACAGTTTTTAGCTCGCTGTTTCTACAGGTAATTTCCACTGCTGGAAATTGTTCAAAACCGAGTATATTGTACCATGAGAGAAACTCTTGTCCTTCCTTGGCTTTTCTATTTAAAACTAGAATAATACCTAGTAACTGCTTAAAGTGAAGGGATATTCCCTCCCTCCTGGATCTGACAAGACTTTTCCTTGTCTAACTTACGTACTCCAGGGGCACCTCCATTGTAGCACAAATTCTATCCAGAAGCATCAGAAGAGCCCTATAACTAAGTCAGAAACATGGAGATCTTTTTCGTCCTGGCTTTTCTGAAATGTAAATGTTCATTTTAAAATGATAGCATCACAGCTTCCAGGACCAGCTGTTCATCCTTTTTTGCTTTGTATTTTACTGACACTGAATCCTTGTTCTGAATTATCAGAACAATAATTAGATTCGGGAAAAGGGGGGAGCAGGAATTCATATCCCCCTGAGAAGAAGAGATAAAAGTTTCATTTCTGAAAGCGGATGTGCCAGCGGTGGATAGTGGGGAATTGGGATTCCTTCTTAACTGCATGGAAGAGTTCAGTAAAGTTTATTAATAAAACAATTTAAATAAACTCCATTTATGCATTATTTGTACAAGTATCTTGGCAACTGCTTATTTAGCATCTTGAACACATCAGGAATTTTTAAGAGGAGGACTGAAATCTTGCCTCAAACTGTAAAAGCTTTGATAGAAGTGGGTCTGGGAAGTAATGAGGGTTTTTTCTTTTTCTGCTTCTCCTTCTTTTTCTTCCTCCAACTAAAAACAATTTTCTAATATCCTTGGCATAACTACTATAATGAAGCATAATTTATTTGATCCTTACACAGCCCCCTTAGGATTACTTCTTGCAGATAGCCAATTATAAACTCTTACATACTTTATAGCCCTCATTATGTGTGACAGAGGCACACTAATAAATAATGCAAAACCCCTTTTATACCCAGTCTACCTTGTGAGAATACAGGGGTCTGGTATGGAGGGAAAAAGCACATTGTAATGCATTCTGATTTCCAAATGGACTGAAAAACTTTCCAGCTTCAGCTTGCTTCCTTGGGACACTTTCTTTTTTTCCCAGACTGGACTCCCGTGGCTTGATTCAGTACTAGATAAAAATCAAGTTCAAATAGAAGTGGACCATGACACACAAGCTGTCACTGCCTTGTCACTTCCTCGTGACATCCTGTCAGCTGCAGACAAGAAAGGAGGTCTGGAAGCAGAACAGCCAGGTTGAATACAAATGAATTGATATTCAATTGTAGGCTTTTCACGGTAATGAAGCAGAAAGGGCCAAGGCCCAAAGAGCACATTTCACCCTGCCTGCTCTGCCTTTCTGGTGCCACTTCCAGACACCGCTGGCGCTCAGGTCAAGGCTCTGGAGGAAAGCAAAGCAGCCCTCAGCTGGCAGGATCCAAAGCGCAGTGTGAGCAACTCAGGAAAGACATGGGGTTGAACATACACATATAAGGTCCTGGTGGACTGCTTTATCTTTGTCTTTAATTGACATGATACTGCTTTTTGAAGCAAAAAAGCTGCAACTATAATGACTGAGAAATGTTACCAAGATCACTAGAGAGGCCCAGGGAGTCACAAAGGCTAAAGTGACTTCTGCCCCCACCAGGGAATTCTGTGCAACCATTACGTTACTCATATTGTCCCTTGAAGCCGCCTTTTTCCTACATGAAGAAGAGGGGATAATAGTTCCACAAGGCACAGGGATTTCTTGCCTCTGTGTGGTGCTTGGAGACCTTGAGGGACAAAGGGTAGGAGGAGGGAAGGTGTTCACACAAGGTTTGAACTATCGCAACCCAGAACAAAAGTAAAATAAACAACTGGGTGAATCATGTAATTTTATTGGCGGACTTAGGCTGGACTCAAACTCATTCAACTTTCTTTCCTTCCATACTTCTATTTAACAGGGAAGGGGAACATTTTAAAAAATCAAACCAACAAGCAAATAAACAAGCCCAACTTTCCCAAGGGCAGAGCCCACCACAGCCCTTGCTCCAGGAAGAGTGGGCACAGCTACATTCACAGTCTGTGATGCGGCCTGCAGAAGCCTGAATGTAGAACTCTTGGCACCAAAACTAAGCATTATTCACTAAATGACACATCTCTCCAGCTAGTGTCTAGATGGCCGCAGCTAATTACACAGTCTGAGATTCCAGCAGACATTTGGGTCTACAGCATCTTCCAATATCCCCATGTGGCTTAACACAGATGTGGAACGAGTGCATAGAAAGAAGGCAGAAGGAAGAGTGGCTGTACAAGACAAATACCTTAGATACAGGTAAGTTAAAGGCCTGCCACTGAGTCCTGTTAGATTATGCAGTTAAATCAGCAGCCCTTCATAGCTGGCTGTGGGGATGGCAACGAATAAAAGAAGCAGAGACATTTGCCTTTGTGTGCAGCTACAAAGAAATTATCTGCCATTTTAACTACAGGGTTTGACTAATGTACACTGAAGCACTCACCTTCAATTAGCCATTTAACCTAGCAGATCAAGCTGTGATCTGAAGAGGCTGAGATATGGGTAAATGTTCCTCTTGCAGAAGCCATAAGGACTGGCCAGAGGATGCGATAAGCACGTATAATCCAACAGGCTGGCAAATCCTGCGTTTCCAGGAATGAACAAAATCCACAATATCTTTTCCATTTTGTACACTCCTCCACTTATGATAATCTCAACGGCTACCTACCTCAGTTGGGAACAACGTGTCCCTGGGAGACAATGCAAAAGTGCCAGTTAAAGATATGATACTCTACCTCACAGTTTATGAATGCATCTTTTGTTTGCTTTTAAATCAGTGAAATAAGCATAAATTAAATATGAGATGATACTTTTTGCAGTTTGCAGGCAGCAACAACAACAAAACTTGATAGTGTAAACATCTGCTATTTTTGGTTAAAATGTCCCTGGAAATCAGCTTTTACATAAAATCTAATCAAGACAAAGTTTTGGTGTCTACAGTCTGGGTCTGAATCTGCCCCCTGAAAAACATGTCAGCAGGGTCAGGGTAGCTTCAACAAGGTCAGCAACAAGAACCAGAATAAGGCCATCTTCCTGCCTGGCTGTCACTGAGGGATGGTTTGAAAGGGTTCCTTCTCCCTGTCTGCACCCTTCTGCTCACAACTCTCCCATCATCACTCCTTCCTCAACTGCCCCAGCAGGATATTGCCACAAGCATTACGTGGCTACTTGGGAACTGATACAGTAGAAAATAATAAGCAAATTTTTCTTCCTGAGGACGAGGGGCAACATAGAGTCAGGAATGAGAGATTGGCAAGTGATAAATACTTAAACCAGCTTAAGCTATCAAAAAATAAAAATAAAAAAAATGTGCCACTGTACCCGGCAGCAGATCACTGTGTTCCAGGTCTCTGAGTCTAACAGATCCAGCAGAGCTGCACAAGTTGGAGATGATAGAAAAGGACAATCTGCATCCAGTCCCCCCCTCACGAGGGGCGGTTCACTCCCTGAGGTAGTCTGTTGTGCTTTGCTCCCTAAAGCACATTGCTTTCATCTCTGCTGAACACCATGGTGTGTCCAGTCCAATTTCAAAGGTCTCCAAGCAATAAAGGTTTATGGCTTTCCTGGGGCAACTGTTCCACAGCCAAATGGATCACTCTGGTCTGACTTCTGGGGAGCAGTTAAATGGAGACTTATTCTGTGCCTCACTAGGAAAACAAATCTGCACTTAAGAGCTCTCCTAGAACAATCGTGTATATATATATATACATATAGACAACGTTGCTTCCAAATGCTACATGACAATCTTCTGTCCCATCACATTAACCTTTCATTCCCGTTGAGGTGATAAAGACTCAGCTTGCCCCCATCCTCACGTTCACCAAACACCACACTGTGAGGACTAGCAGCACAAAACACCACCGACGGCATCCCCAGGCACAGCAGCCTCCTCTGGAGCACAACAGCTCGCCACTGCCTTCGGGGAATGTCCAGTGCCACTTGCCGTGGCCACGTGGAGAGCTGAGCAATGGGGCTTCTCTTTCCCTTGGGTTGATTTCCAGGTGCTCCACCTCACCACATGCAGTGCGTGATCAGCTGCGCTAACAGGCAGAGGTGGCAATACGAGGGGCATCCAACAGGACCGCTCCTCCCCAAAGCAGCCTGCTCTTATGCTGGTTAATGGGCCACAAAATATGACTTTGGGGTGAATTTCATGTCACAGCTGAGCAGACCTAGGGTTGTGCCATCTCTGAAAGGGATAGTCGAACACTCTATACATTCCCAGCTACGTCTTCTTGCCCCCTTCTTGCCCCTTCCCTCATGCAATTTCAGGCTAACATGAGCCAGTTCAGCGAGCTACGCTGGCAAAAAAAAAAAACACTGCTTTTTATAGGGTTATTATTCTGCTGGCATTAACTCTCCAAATTGGCATACTGATGGGTAACATAACTGCCATGCCAAGGGTAAAGGGCCACATCCCCAGTAAATCAGCTTGGGCAAATTATCAAACCCTAGTCCAGGTCAGTTTGTTTTGAGCCCTCCGTGCAACGACCCAAACAGGTCAGGAGTCCTGTCTAGGTACATCAAGGGAACAAGGGACATCCAAACAGTGGTCTGGCACCTGACCAAGTCCTGGGGAGGAGGGCAGAGCCGAGGGGACCTGCAGTGCTGCTCATGGCTGAGAGAGGCTGTGGAGCAACGCGTAAGTGGGGCTGAGGAAAAACCCTTGGAGACAGCTGCACAGAAATGAGACAAAGAGGGAACTGAGCGCTGCAAATCTGACATTGAGGGATATTCAGAGATATACGAAATAGGAGCAGGATGAAAGCTGAAAGCTGAAGGAGCACAAACTTTCAAGAAGATGGGAATAGCTTCTATATTAAAGGCAGTTAAAAGGCCAAGGAGGAAAAGATTGTGATAGTAGCCATAAACTTAGATTACTTGCATCAATAAGGCAGAATAAACTGTTGTGTAGTATGAAGGGGCCCTGCAGTCAAAAGGCAATTGGTGTTGGAAAGAGGTTTCTTAAGAGATAATCCCTTCTCAGTTCTCTGATATACAGCCTTGCTACTGTATTTCTCGCGTTTGTTCGTTACAATGATCTGCCTAACTGCCTAATAAGCATCATTCCATCTGTCATCGGAAAAGGAGTTCATGACTGCAATAAAAACCTTGGATGCAATTCAGCAATCCAAACCGCCACGGCTCTAATTTATTCATTCATTTAGTTTTCAGTGCTGCAATGACACTGGCCACAATAGTATTACATGAGGCTGGTTTAAGTATCCAGGAGAGCTCAGTGAGTGGAAAATTCAATTCCCATTGCCATGGTGAGCAATGTATACCACCAAAGAGAGCTTAACTCCCAGGGTAAGAAAGGTGGTGTCCCTGCAATATTCCTGTTGAGCGCAGACACTGTACTCACAAAGAGCATCATCAAAACTCAGAACTCATTACTCCGACTGGGGGCGAAGATCCCTCCAAATCTCATTTGGGTGGAAGCTCCTCCTAGCGAGCGGCAGTACTGAAAATATGCTGCTGACAATCATCAAACAGATTTACTGGATCACGCATTAAAAAAGTCCTCTGCAAAGCTGTGCAAGGGCAATGTTTTCTAATTCCTTATGAACTGTCACAAGACAGGCCTTCTGAGGACTCCCCTGTCATTACCCTGCCACTCAGCTGACACTAATTCAGCTGATTTTGGATATTTCCCAAAGGCAGAATGGCATAGGAACATAAACAACTTACTTTATTGACTCTTCACACTATAAAAAGGAGTTGGGTGGACAGTTTGCAACGTAAAGTCCCTGCGGTAGGTGCAGCTTGTCTTTCCTCTGCAGAGCCATGGTAAAAGGTGTCTTTGACACCCACCTTCCAGTACTTGCCGTGACGTGGTGCCTCGAAGCAGGGGTGCACGAAGCACCACACAACGCCGGTACTCGCTGCATGCCCACAGCCTGTGGTGTGGTGAATTAGGGGGGAGTTGCTTTGTACCCAGCTTTACATAGCTCCTGACTGGCCTATGAGCACAAGTCAAGACAATGTTATTCATATAGTTGTACAAATAACAGTGGCTTGCAAATGTTTACATGTTCAATTATATATAAGCCTTCCCCAGTGAGTACATCTGTGTCTTTTTGCTTTTCTCTGTCAGTAAAAATGCCTCTTGAATGCAGGAGGTGAATGCTGCGAATGAATGATGAAGATGAATGTCAGTAAAATTCTCCTGCCAGCAGGGTCCACGAAAAGTGAGGACAGAGAAACCGGGATTTGTATTCTCTTCTGAAGGGTTCTCCGGGCTGGAATTGCCTTGGTTTGCAGCTTGCCCTTTTTAAGAAGCCCTTTTGCTTTGGTGAATGCTGTGCGATGATTTTTTTCCTCCAGCATTTGAAATCAGGGACATCCCTTGGTCTGTTATCACTACCTAGAGCAAATCCCCCAGCCAGACCTCTTTGCTCAGACAGATGATGCTTTTACAGGCAGAGCCATAATACTGATGCTTTTTGATGGGAGCGGAAAGAGAGAAAGGTGGCATGATATTTTACTAAAATACCAGTTTGAATCAGAAGGTAGGAGTGAGCTGCCTGCAGGAAAAATCTGCCTCATACCAATGGGAGAGACAACGAGAGAAGGTCAAGGTAAGTCAAACTGTTTTGCATTTGTGGCAGGTGAAGTGCTCGCCACGGGGCTACCGCAGCTCAGTTGATACGGGGCAACTAAAGCCCTGCATATTTAACGGTCGACGAGATTCCTGCGGTTCATGGGTATTTCCAGCGAGTCCATTCTGCAGCCTCTAGGGTCATTAGAGAGGGGCTGGCTACACGCAGGTCCTGTGGAAGACCTGCGATTTCTATGTCCCCTTGTACCTGCTCAGTTTTCACTCATCCTCCCCAGCTATTAAAGGGGAGATGGGAAACTGGATGATCTATAGAACAGCATTTTCTAGATGAAATTTCAAGGTGGAGGTGTCCAGAAAGAGGCTGACTCAGTCCTTGCATGGGGGGGAGTGGTATCGGGCACTGGTGGCTGCTACTCGTCAGCAAGAAATGAAACGCTGAAGACATTTGCTTAGCAGAGAGTCATGAAAAACTCCAATTTTGCCCACAGTAGAAGAAAAGAAAATCATCACAAGGTTTCTTGCCTTAACCTGTCATTTTTATTTTAATAAGACCAGTTTTTCCCGAGTTTCAGTGCAGGAAGATCTTAGCTGACACATTTCAGGTCAGCCAGTGAGACTGATTTAATACAGATGGAAAAAGCTAGGGCTGAAGAGTAGAAAAAATAAGTCATTAATATACAGTAAATCCTATTTCAGCTCCTGGGAAGAATATTGCTTTTTCCAGGGAGCAAATGAAATGCTTACGTCAGGAAAAAAGATCCAAAGAGTTTATTTGTGGGTCTCCTTCCCCACCTCACCAGCAAAAAAAGAGTTAATGCTGCTGCTTGGCACCAACTTTATAGTCAAGGAGATTATCATGATCCTCTTATGGATGTGGAGCACAGCAGCACCTTTCCTAAAAGGCAGCAGTCTGCAGGCAGTGCCGGGGATGGGACAGGCTTGGTGAGCAGCCCTGCTCTCTGCCTTGTGAAACTGTGGGTAGCCATTTGACGGACAGAGCTAAATTAGGTCAAATCACTGCATCAAAGCCAGGCAAGAAAAAGCAGTTCAGATGAGGAGCAATAGTTGTGTGGCCAATTTTAGGGGATGTTGCGGTGTGTGCGGGGGTTGGATTAGATTTTTGCCTAGACTTGGGAGAAATGCATTATTTATTGGCATTATTTTGCCAATTATTTTAATGCAATATTTATTACTGCATTAAACAGTAAGCCTAAGATCTTTGTAACGGAAGAGGAAGACGTTTGCTTGGTCTGAAGCAGAACACCCAAGCACAGCCAGGTCCCGCCTGTCCTCCCCCAGAAGTTCATTAGTGAATGAATTGCTCCCAACAGCTCGCGCTCTCTTTCTTCCCTGCCCTCCCCCTTTCCCGTCTTGAACTTCCAGCAGAGAATCGAGTCTTTGTTATCACTCAGACCGTTGGTGAACTATAACCCCCTCCAGCAGCCTCATGCACCCCCATGGACCACGCTCTGGTCCAGCGGTGGGTGAAAACAGCAGAATCAGGAGCCAGGGCTGGCCCGTGCCTGTGCCTGGATGTGCTTCGGGGCTCTTCAGCACAGAAACGGGCTGGGGATTTGCAGCCATTGAGATGGTATCATCAGAGGATTTAAAGCATTACTAGGAGGAAGAATGCGTTTAATAGATGTTCCTTCATTTCTAGGCTCTCTCCCCATCATATGCAGCCCAGTCTAGGTGATACACTGGCAACGAAAATGTGGGAAGAAGCAGAAGGAGCCTTGGTGACACTGAAGTGTCTCATTAATGGAGTTTATTTTTTCTCTCTGATCTTCTTAAGGACATTAAAAAATTGCATCGGATCCTAATTTCCTTTTCTAGACGTGAAAAATGCCGTGAGGGGTACCTACTATGCAACCCAATTACACTACTAATGCATCTGTGAAGTCTAATTTACAGGCACATTTTCAGATACGAGTCAGAAGGATCAAAATGCAGTTTATTAAAGCTGGAACGGGAACATACTGTGGGGACAGTTTTTACGCTGCAGTAGCTTCAAGGGTTCAGTAGCAATGAGCTGGACTACAAGGACGGAGAAGCTTTTGACAAATTTCAATGTGCTTTGGATCATGCCTGCATTAAGAAAGAGATCACAATGGTTCTCATCAATGGTTGTGGAAACCAGATGCCAGTTCAGTTATTGAGGTTGTATTTCCAGAAAGCATGTAAATCCTCTATTTTATCAATGCATCTCCTTTTTATAATATGAGTGGCAGACAGAGTAAGTGGAAATTGCATAATAAAATGAGCAGAAGCTGATATCAGTTTGAATTTGTTTAGACACTGATGATTATCTTGTGCTTTGAATAACAGACATCTGCATGCCTCTCATTAAAGCAGGAGTCTTTGAGCTACCATGTCACAGCTGCGAGTTTTCCTAAGTTTTCCAAATAAAATAACTGGTTTAACCACCAAAACCTCAGTGTTGTGGTATCTCAATAAAATTAAACAGTCTTGACTTTTCAGGACTCACTGGCTCCTTTGCATTAACATCAAAGTCCCACAAAGGCAAAACCCACTGTGGGATTTATAGCATGTAAACAGCCAAATTAATCCGGAGCGCGGTGAGAGATTAACACAAAAGAGCAGAAAGGTGCAAAGCACAGTTTAATTGGATCATTATATTCCACAATGACCAGCACAAGGATTATGAAGATTCAGCTTTAATAAAGTCCTGGACTATGCTTATTTTGGTAGAGAGCTGATATTCCCATGTAATATCAAGTTCACTGAGTAATAATAATTATTATTATTCCAAGGCCCAGATCCAGCGTGATCACCTTACACAGGGAAACACCCAGGTTTTCCATTTCCAGCACTCAAAAGCACCGAGTAGAAATAATTTAGCTAAAGTGAGAGCTAGTGTTTTGAGACAGTAGAGAGAGAGAAACACACCTGAACATCAATCACCAGAGTGTTCCAGTTCTAAATCAGATCTGCTTACGCTGGATCTGGGCCTAAGTTATCACTATCCATGAAGTCCCACTATCCATGAAGTCCAGCTGGGGCTGTGATCAGCGGCTGATAGGCAGTGAGCTTAATCTTACTTTCTCCATCTCTTGAGGGTTGCAGGCTGCTGGGGCTGGTCAGCCAGGCCAGCCCGTGAGCTAGGTGGGCTTGGTGGGCAATTTTAAGAAGAAAGCTGTTCTTCAGAATAGCCTTAACCAAATGTATCAAAAATCACGAAAAACAGATACAGTTTGAGGTGTGATGGAGACAAAAGCCAAAAGGATGGCCGAAATAGGAAGGCTTGTAAACTAGGAAATGCAACTTTTGTGAGCTGAACAGCAATGAGATGTGAGATAACTGGCGTGAGCTAGCAAGGACATGGAGTGATGGAGAGGAGAGTTCGTATGGGAACTTGCAGTGGGTACGTGGGAACAAGGGATGAGCACAAAAAAAGTGTCTGTTCAGTAGATTAATGAAGAGTCAAGAAAGTAAAAAGCAAAGTATGTTTTTTTGCTCAGAGGGATAAGTAAAATGCAGTTGTCCCACAGGAGCATTCACAGGCTTAATCGTGCTGTTTAATAAACCCCATGTCAGGACGCAGGGGCACTGCATGGTGGGTATCTGCACTGTCCACCACTCCGAAACTTTAAACCTTTCCACCTGGGCCATGTTGCTCCCCTTAGCACCAACTCTGCACATCCTGAGGGGAACCATCTATCCAGGAGCCTGCCCAACAACTTCTTACAACTCTGTTGGTTCAGGAGTATTTTTAACCGATCATAGAGGCCCTTTATGCCTAACTTGCTGCTCCTTAACTCTATCAAAAGGGAGGAAAATATTTCTAATGCATGTAAAATTCAGGCCCTGAGCTTCTTCAAAGACCCCAACAGCTTAGTTGCTATGAATCACCCTGTTATGAGTCATTATGAAATCTGTAAGGCTGCTTTTTGTTTATCTAAGAACAATCAAAACCTTCATCACAGGACTCCCTTTGTGCAAGATGACTTGGTGTATTGAGCAGTTGCATATTGTGACACGAAAAAAATTTCTGAGAATGCTTTTTTCTTGTAATAGAGTATTAACTGCATTTGTACAATACAGAAGTGTATTATTTTCTGCATGGTTTTGTTTCCAGCCACATTACCAGGCAGAAAAAATACTTATAATTCACAAATGTCAGTTCTGAAAAATAATTCTAAGGCACAATAAATCATACAACAAAAATGCTCTAAGAAAGCCCCTTACTGCTTCATTCATGCCCTGGAGCTTGCTGATCATTACATATAAAACACATGCTTATTCTAATAAAGCACATTAAGATTTTATGGCACAGTGTCTTGAAATCACTCAGAAACAACCTAGAAATGTCATTAGTGGGTGACTGTGCCATGTGAATTATAGCTTTTGCTCAGTATATTATTTCATACTCTGAGAAATCTGATATACTCAAATCATAATTATTTTCCTTTTCATCTGAACATTAACCCCGCTCCGTCTATGGGTGAGTGACTAACCTGGCTCCAAGTTCATTCCCCTCGGAAAGCAGAGCGCACGCCAGCACATTAGGAAAACAAAGAGCCAGTCTCTGTTTCATGTTAGGCTGAAAACATCTGGTAAAATAGTTCTTGTTATATTTGGTACACCCTGAATGGCTACTTCGAGATAGCAGGGCAAGCACCAGTATTTCAGAGGAAAAAGGGTAATAATGTGCTATTTTCTCACTTGGCAAAGAAGATGCTAAATAAATCATGCGAATTATTCAGTGCTGAGGGACACGTTATATTTTCTATTTCTGCTCTCTGTTCAGTCTGACATGACTTTAGTACATGCAGAGGCGAGAGAAAAAGGCCTTTCTTAATCTCTGAAGTATGGCTTCCTCAATACTGATTGCAAATTGGGTTTTTCTAGGCGAACGGTCAGAATCTGGGGCAGCTGGAGTGACTGCAAGGAATGACAATGCAAGGTTAAATCAACATCTCTGTCATCCCAAAGCTTCCTCTACAACTGGGCAGGTCTTCCCCATTTTCCTCCTTTTCCTTTCTTCATCTTTCCGAACGGTGAGCTGAGCAGAACACTTGTGTTGGCAAATCCCTCGGCATCCTTACATCACCCCAGAAGTCCCAGCGGGGAGGATGCTCACAGTTGCTGTGCTTACGTGCAGCCAAATCCCGCTGGAGAGAGCATGTGGAGCGGATCCGCATGCGTCGCGAGCAGCCTTCCCCTGGATATTTATGCCTCCCTGCTTGGAGCTCAGGTCTGACAAAAGTTATGATACCTGAAAGTACTCTATCAGAATAGCAATAAACATTCACTAATGCAACAGAGTGCTTGACTTTCATGAAGCCTTCCTTCACAGGCACTTTAAACAGAGGATTACGGTCCCCTTGACGTAGCATAAATCCTGGGTGACATGTTGGATGCCGTGAATCAAATCCACACTCCAAGAGCTGCCGCCAGACAGCGGCTGGCTCCTGAAGGCAAGGGGAGAGGAGCGCAGGAGGAATGCCCCTTCCCTGCCTCGCAGTGCTTGTTCAGCGCGAGAGCTACGAGGCCATCGAGCTAATCAGCATCGTAAAAACGTGATTTCAATGTCCCTAACGTGTGACGGTAATCTTTGTTATGCTGCCCTGCTAATTTGTCTCAGCTGTCTTCTTCGGTCTTCCACACTGTGAGGCATACTACATCGGTGCTCAGCATCTCGGGTAAACCAAACCTCCCGGGACGCCTGCCTTTTGTCCTGGGACACATGTCCGTCACCAGCTGAACCAGCCCAGCGGAATCCATTCACGTCTGTTTGCAGATCCACACTTTGACCACAGGACTGCGAGGACCTTCCAGCTTTCCCCTCCGCTGTGTGTGTGACTTGTGCTGTGTCCTGACCGTATGCTGGGATGAGGATGGGTATGCGCATCCCCTGGCTTAACCCAGGGACACAAGCAGGAAGGGCAACCATGGGACCAGGACCCCCCAGTGCATTGGAAACACCACTGCTCTGCTCATCAGAGAGCTAATCCCAAAGAAATGGGGGGCTCTGGAGGGGGAAAGGGGTGATTTTTATTGTTTCACTGGCCTTCATTGTGTTCTTAAATGTACCCAACCACATTCACAAATACATACAGGCTTGCGTTTGGGGAAGGGGAAGGACTCAGTCCCCTTCTCACAGGTAAGCATTTTGTCTTACATGCAGTACGCACTTTGAAAAGGATGTTGTTTTGAAATGCAAAGTTAGACCAGATGTAAACTTGGACCAGGGATTGCAACTTCAGCTCAGAAACACATGCTTTTCAGGTGTTCTCACTACTCCTGATTTGGCTAGCTGGATACTGCTTCTTTGGCAATGACTGCAAAGCAGAGTTTTTATAATAGATAAATGGGAATAATTCCATATAACACAAATACAAATTGATCAAGTATAAATAGAGCAAATATGAACAGATGTAACAATTACAGTAGATTGCATTTTGAGAAAGACTGCTTGTCTTTCTAAGAGATTGGTTATAGTATCAGCCAGATTAATATTTCTTCCTTGACGTCTGATTGTCAAAGAATTGAATAATGGCTCAAAATATAGCTAAATGTTATGCTCATATTGTTTCTCTGTAAATGATGAGCTTAAAACCTTGAGACATCACATAAGTACCATATACCATATACTTCTGGTGTGAAACCAGAAAGCTTGTTTAGTCCATGTGGACATTTGTACAGCATTAATTTTCACATTTCAAAGGTATATAGCCTTCCTATATGATATATAGCCTACATGATGTTACAAAGTCATATAAAAAAAAACAAGTCTCTTGTAAACTACAAAGAAAGGAAAGATTCTAAGGAAAAATGTAAATGGAGGAAATGACTCAAAGACATGGAAGGAAAGAAGCAATCTAAACAGCTGTAGCATCACAAATGAAAAAAATAATTTCAGACATAAGAGAAAAATGGTCCCCAGTGATAGCTATACAGCTGTGTAGTTATAAAGATGTAGAGATACAGAATCCATATTATAATGTCTTTTCTACTCGGAAAGATGCAGTCAACTTGTGTCATACTTCTTTCTTTAGAATAATGAAAGTAAAAACCCAAACCCCATGTCTTTAAGGAAAAGTAGCACTTAAATATTATCACTGTAGGTGAAAAGTCAATAAGAAAAAGGTTGAAGAAGTGATGGGGAAGGACAGAAAAGATGCTAGAAGAGCAGACTGAGTTTAGTTCAACAATTACAGAAGATTCATATTGATCTGGAAATAAGAAATCCGTCATCCAATCCTGCTGTGGTGATGGTACTCTTGCTGCCACAATAACTTTGGAGCAACCAAGATGTGGAACTCAATTAGAGGTGGTAGAATAAAATAGATATTGAATGAAACGGTTTTATACTGGAATCTGTCATTTGTCAAAGAAGAAACTTTTTTCCCCTTTCATTTGAAAATGTTTCTTAGACTGAAGATGGAACTACTGCCCTAAAACGAGGGTGAAAGGCCTTCCTCTGCAAGGTCACGCCCCATGGTAAATCTACAGGACATGTGAACTCCAGGATCTCATAACAAAAGTTTAAATTTTCTTTCCCAGGGATGAGTGTCCCATCAGTCAGATTAGGGACTCTCACTAGACTGATTCCTCTCTTTTTAGCATTGTTTGATCTTTCTGATCTACAACATACAAGCCACACCACCACCCAATGCTCACAGCTCACCCGCCTTTCATTTAACCCATGGTCTTTTTGTTTTTGCAAAATCTTGAAAAAATCTTATCATTCAAGATAAGTATGAGAATTATTTTGAATTCTCAGAAATGGAAATGAGGAAACCATGTTGCAAAACAGGAATCTTTTTTCCCTAAACTCTTCCACACAGCAACATGTAAGAATAAGTCCCAACAAGACTGAAGTCAATTTAAACACCTTTTACATTTTTTATCAGACATTTCTTTCTGGGCTTTCTACAGAACATATTGCTTTATGTGCCTATTTTTTCCTTCCAGGCTGACACAAGGGCTAATGTGCTAAAATTCTTGTGGATTCCTCGCTATTAGGTAGAAAAGGCTCATTTTTTTCTTTATTGAATTAGCTACAGAACAGACAGAAGATCTTTTGCACTTAACAATCTATCTATAGTCAAATGCAGTGAGATAGTTGCAGTTTTATAGAGCATCCTTCACTAAATGAAATCCTAACAAATGAAAGTTCAGCACTTAGAAATACGCATCTGTTCAAACTGTCATGTAAAATCTTTTGCCTTTAACTTCTGTTATATCAAAGTGTCCACTTATATCTAGAACCACAAAGTCAGATTGATTGCCAATGTTAGAAATGGACAAGTCCTTTAAAAGCTTTCTCCTTTAAAATCATTTTATGCAGTCTTCAAAGCAATAACATCAGAGACATTCATCAGCCCCACAGGCATAATTTTAAAGACCACATCGAAAAAAAGAAATATTTTAATATTAAAAAGTCTTTTATATAACCCTCCCCAGTCAGGGAGTGGGGGAAGAACCTCTGCTAAACCTTTTCCAAGTATGTGATCCAGCTTTTGCTGCAGATCCTGGAGTGTCTCAGGCTGGGTGTCAAACTGCATTAGCTCCCCTTCCGTTGCTCCATCCACGAGGAGGGAAGCTGAGGGTGTTACTACTGATGGCACACGGATTGTGACAGCATCAGGATAGGAAGGTGTATCTTGGAAAGTGCAGCAGTCAATATGTAAAATACAAATCGATCACATTTCTTTGTAGCTTTAATAGCTGTTGCCTGCTAGACTGAAGCTGTTCAGACTTGGTTGCACATTCCTGATAGCACTTGGATGATGTAGTAGGACTTGTTTTCAATAGGCATTACCCATCTTCTGTCAAATCTTTCTTAACCTGTCTGTGAAGCTATTCACACACTTCACTTCCAGTAACCACGAGCCTTTGTGAGGAAGCACACTACCTTGTTGCAGGCTAACTTCCAACAAGAAATATTTCTCCGTGACAAAACAGTTATATAGTACCCAATGCAATGCCAACAACTGAGAATAATGAAAGATTCCCAGAATGCTCCTTAGACCTCTCTCACGTCTGATGACTCACTGTTGGGTGAAGTTCACATTTTTTTGAAGTTTGTGCATCGCAAATGTTCAAGGGCCTCAGATCCTGACTCTGAATTAAGCTTTAACTCAGCCACATTTTCCTTGATGACAGGGTGAGAGCTGTGATGCGTTGGGAGTTGCTTCAACATTCAAATATTTTCAGGAAAAAATAGTGAACTAATAGGAATCAAAGCAAACAGTAATTTCCACCATTACAATTGGCCTGAGAAAATTAAAAGGAAGGTTACACTGATTTCCCAACCAAATCTGCCCGATTCTTACTTTTCAGTACACACACATATTTCTAAGATACCCTCAGCAAGCTTTCTGACTAACAGCAATAGATGTTATTATGTACAAGCAAGAACGCAGTATGAGATACAAGGATATTGCCCTTAACACTTTTTCCTCAAAAAGCCAAGGTGGAGCTCATCACGTTGTTAAGAAAACATCTCTCTGAAGTAGTAAATCCCAAATCATGCTCACTGATCTCAGTCTGTGTCCTCACCTGACACAGATATCGATCTGCAGTACAGATGAGGACAGAGCTATGCAGAGACACCTTCCGCATCCAGATTGAAGGGCCTCCTCACATGCCGAGCAATTATATGGAAACTAGCTCGCTGTTGGTTTGTAGTCCCCTAATCTCATACTAGGTTTCACCAAGCCACAGCAATTGAACAGGATGGCACCGGTCCGCCCTGCTGCAATGCTCCAGTACTTCCTTCCTGCATTTCCTGACTGAAGCCACCCATGCACAGATTTATTTCTCCTGTCCTTATTTATTGTTGGCTCACCTTGCTTGAAAAACGGCCACTTCCCTTCTTTGAAAGGTGCCTGGTGTTTTCTAATATCATTTAATGGAAGTTTTTATCAACTGTTGTAATATATTTGGCACCTCTGTAAAGCAGCACACCTTGTTGGACCACAAGAGGAAACTACAAGCCTGTAAATATCCCTGTCTTCTTGTCACTCTGCTCTCCGAGGATGCATCTGAGAGGGAGGGCGAAAGTAAGATGCCTGCCAAGGTCTGGACCTGTGCTGGGCGGTGGGGCAAGGAAGGGGGAAAACTCACTGTGCTACCTCAGGGGTCTTCTCGTCAGAGCTGTTGTACAAGCAATCCCCAATTTCAAGCACACGCTCAAGAGAGAAATGTGAAAGCTTAGCTGTGTTCCTTAAGCAAGCCATGTGTTATGTGGGTTTGCTTTGAACTGGAAGAGAAAAATAGGGTGCTAGACATCTGGGACTTTCCCACTGACGCAGCAATGCATCGCCTGGATCTTTCCCTGATTCTTTTTAATTCTGCTGTAAACTCTGAAAGAAAAGTTCCAGTATATTTCTGACAATCCAGCTGCATCAAAAGAACTCCCAGTTCCACCACCTGACCATCACGTACTTCAAACTAAGCTTCCTTCCTTTTCCCTCCTCTTTCCAAGGCTTTATTCGTGCCAGAGAATGTCACAAAACAGCTGCAAATCAGACATGGCAAATAAATTTGTAGAAATGCTCAGATAAAAGTTCTTCTCCAGCAGGTTAACAGGTTACTGCTGAAGAAAGAAGGAAAGCATCTGCTCCCCCCCATCCCACCTGGTGTTCAATAGGTGTATAGTCCATGTGCTGGGAGCAGATGTCACAAAAATGGTAGGAGCTGTGGCCAGGGTGAGTAAAATGCTTTGTCATGGACATTCCCAAAAGAGAGGGAAAATATGGTTCACAATTATCTGACAGGCAACCTGCAGGCCTTCCCAGCCTCTTAAACTTTGTTCTGGATGCAAACAGTACTCTAAAAAATCTACTCTAAAAAGAAGGACTTGAAATATAATAAGCTTCTACGAACAGCTTTAAACTTAGGATCTACATTTATGACACTTTAAATACAACAGATGGAGCCACATAATTAGCATCTTATCTGCATATATTTGTAGATAAGAAAAGAATACTCTTAATGAGCAAGCGGGGAGCCTGTATTTTCCTAATACTCCAAAGTCTTTGGGCCACAGCTCTATCTTTATACCAAACATAAAATTTCTACTGGCACCATAAGGAGCAGTGCAGGTGGAGGATGCCTTAATCCTCTAAAAGTGAAGAAGGCTTTTAGATGCCCTGCCTCTCTCACCTCCCCACCCCCTCACTTTCTATAATTCAAAATGTGAAAGGAAGAGCAAGAACAACTTTAGGAAAGAACTAACCTTACTTCAAACACTGTTAGACCATCTAGACTTAGCTTTTTAAAATCTCCACTAATGACATGGAGCCTGACGGAGCTCCTGCTATGAACCTGACATACTCAGGTTTCTGTGTAGCCAGTAGTTTTCAGAAAAGACAAACCATTTTTGCTTGTATGTCATGATGGATGCTCCAGGCACAAGAAATACCAATGACAGATCATCTTATTTCTTCTTTCAGAGATCAAAGTGAATCCTATCAAAAAAGGAAGAGAAGTCAAGAGATTATATGGGCTTATAAAAAATGTATAAAGGAGAACTTACCCTTGATTTTTGAACATTCAACTTTTTGTGCTTTAAACCAACTAGAGTTTGGGCTCCAATATTAACAGCATTCATACACTGACTAAAATGACCCTATAGTTCATTGACTTTCATTTATCCTGCCTTGAACTATTTAAGCAACTGAACCAAAACTCATACATCAATAAACAACAAGCCAGTGGACAGGTAAGAAAATAGTTATAATGTTGTCTTACCCTTACTCAGATAGGAAGAATATCCACCTGAATGTTGTTTTAGGTCACTACTGCTGAATTACCTCCCCATAAGCACTGTGAAAGAAGTAAGCATTGAGGAGACACTGGAGGAGACGAGAGCTGTGGGCTGGTGAGCAAGTTCCATGGGTGAAAGATGTGCAAGAAACACTCCCAATAGTTTGGAAAAGATGTGGGAAGAAACAAGGGGAACCAATTAGAAAATGAGACCTATCACTCCTGTAAAAAAGGGGGGGGTTTCTTCTGTATTGGCTCTGTATACAGCAAAAAAAAGTCTGAACACTTTTCATATTTTAACTTGGAAACTGGACCAGTCTTTTTAATTGATATTTTAGTAAAAATGAATTTATACTTGAAATTGTGAACTTGATAGTTTCTGACAAACTTTAGAAGGAAAGTCAGATGTAAAGTTCAGATTTGAATAATGCACGTTCTGAGCAGCAGGGACAAGCAGTTACAGACATAATGTGTTGAAGACGATTAAAGTCAGAAAGATGTGTCTGCAGCTTCAGCACGGCAATTCTTCTGCCATTTTTTTAATTTGAAGAAAATTAAAGTAGGCACCGTATGCCAGCAAGAGGAACTGCAATAGATCCATGGCTAAAACACGTTTAAAAATATTTGTTTTCTTTCTTACTTTCCTGTTCTTTCTCTTTCTTTCTTTCTTTTTCTTTCTTTCTTTCTTTCTTCCTTCCTTCCTTTCTTTCTTTCCTTCCCTCTTTCCTTCTTTCTTACTTTTTTTTTCTTTTCTTTCTTTTCTTTTTCTCCTGCCTCCCTCCCTCCTCCTCTCTTGCTCTCTCTCTCCCCTCCCCTCCTCCCCTCCCCCCATCTTTCTCAAAAATCCCTTTTGCTAAGAAATTGTACAAAAGGAGAAACTGAACAAAAGAAACTACCATGCCAAAACTATATCAATAACAAGTTTGATAGTTTTTGTTATTGATTCAGCAGAATTTGAATATATTCAAAATCTGTGAGTTTCAATGTATTCAAATTTTATAGGATTTAAAAATCTGAATTTTTGGATTGTTTTATCTCAGTATTTTTCATCCCTGATTTTGTTTCAAGACACAAATGATAATGACTATTTTTTGCATACTAAATGATTTAATTTTACAGGAGGACTAAACATATTGACGACGATACACCCTTCCCAAGGAACAGAAGACACTACAGCCAACCCACCATAAGAAACCACTACTGAGCTTAACAGGGGCGTTAGCTAACCCATGACAGCACAAGGAGCGCTGCTTCTGCTGAAATAAAATTAAGGCACCTATTTTGAATGCAAACTTTTTGACAAAGCCATGCATGTGGAGTGCAGACTTATTTCAGGCCTGTGCCGTGCTGCACCTCTCCCTCGGTGCAGGACAGACTCGGCCGGGTGACGGTAACGGAGGAGCCCGCGGGCAGCTCCCACTCGGCACCAGCGATTACACACCTGCGTGGCCTTGCCTTTATCTGACAGTGCAGCGACAAGTTCTCATGCGGACAACCTCTCTGTTTGGCAGTAGAAATGATGAATGGAGTTGTTTTCTTGTAAGAAAACCCTATAAGAGCTCGAATGACCAAAATGGGGTAACCCCTGCAGAGACGGGGTCTGCATGGAGCGCTGCGCCCGGACTGGAGCTCCACACCACACCGCGCAACTCGGCATCCCCAGCATCTCACAGCAGACAGGATTATTTATGCTATTGCCTTTCTCTTTATAGTGTTGGATCCAACAAATGGCACCTGAAGTGATACTTTGCAGAGCCTGAGAGCCTTTCTTACCAGGGTCATAATGAACCAGGCACCTCCCGGTACAACACAGGTGCCTATGTCTATGCCACTGAACCGAGGCTGTTCTCCCAAGAAGGCCTTCTGTCTTTAAAAAAAGTGGTTTTGAATGAAGCTATAGTGGGTCAGTGCCAAAGAGCGGAAAGGACAAAACTGTTCAGTGGTCTATACACATGGATGCTTTTAATGTTACAAACCATATTTCAAAGTGACTTGCAGCTAGTGAAAAGATCACATTTACCATTTCACCCTCTGCTCTAAATTCCTATCAGCTTTTTCTATCTTTTCACAAACAAACAAAAAAACCCCAACAACACGTGATGAAAACTAATGTAAAGAGAATAAAGAGAAAATGTCCCTTTTCAGAAAAAATAGCAGTGATCAAGCTGCTGGAAAAAACCATCTGCTGCTGGGTTTCATGTTGACATTTCTCCCCACAGGCAAAGTTAAACTCTTTCCACCAGGACTGGGTGAGACACAAATAACGGTTAGAGGAAAGCGGAGGATCACGGCGTTATTTCATTGGCAGTACCAGTTGTGTTACCCTCCCCAGTGACAGTAAGACACCTGGAAGGAGGTTTGCAGCAGCAGAATGCCCTGGGCTGAGCCGCCCTGCAGCCCCGTGCATGGGTTTTTAGGGTTCCAGAGTGGGTGGATTTGGTGGTAATTCCTCAGGACTGGGTTACAGCCTCTACAGCTTCACTCACCTCAGGGGATCTCAACAAATGTCCATGGCATAGGTGGAGAGCTGACCCTCCTGGCCAATTTGACTGGCAGGCTCGCCAGGGTAGGTAAATAAGCATTACAAAACTTTATAAGGCGGCCCAGTCTGCTGGCGGACTTTCAAGTCGGAACAAGTTCAAGTGAGCAGACACCTCAAGCCCATAGCACATGTTGCTGCCCGGCAGCTGCCACCTCTAAGCCTTGGACCTCGTTTTTTCCCCCAGATATCCCCATTCTCTTAGACAGGATATAACACAGAAGGTAAAATAACATCTTGTGAACTTCCCAGCTGATGGCTGCCTGCTTAAACTAGGTCTCCTTGTGACTCTGCGTAGCTCGGCTTCCTGGTCTACTGCCATGCAAAAGTGAGCTGACTATTTGGGGGCAGTTTCAGGAGAGTCCAGTCCCAGCAATGCTGAATGCCACTGAGGATATTCTGATCCTCACAAGGGCTACTGACACCTTCAGACACTGCTGAGTCCATTAAAGAAGTGACATAATTAACCAGGCTCAAAATCACCCATAATTAGGGTTCATCTAAAACCTTCCCTTTACTTCGCTGACAACTCTCTGCCCTAATAGTGGCTGGGTGACACTACAGAATTCACACAAAATCTCTATCATTCATGAAAAACCTAATTGAGAAAAATTTGCCATTAAAACAGGAGAGAGGTTAGAATCACCTGACATTTCATCTATGGCACAGATGAACCTCATCTATGAAGGAGAGCTCAAACGAGACACAGTAAGCAGTTTCCAGTTTCTATTTTTCATTCCATTTTCCAGCCGGTCTGAGTCAAGTTCAAGAGGCACAAATGACTTGTCAAAAGGGATCAGACATGAAGGAAATCAGTAACCCAGGCAAGGCTGAGAACCAGCTCCTGAAGTATCGAAGTATTTTACTCTGGTCAGTAAAGAAGAACTGGCTAGTGAAATATTGATGTGGGATTCAGGAAAAAGAGGAGTTGCTACATGAAATATGCATAATAAAGATTTTCCAGGTTATAAAGAGTATTGTCCAGAATATTTAGCATGTATAAACTCCGAAAAACCAGAGATGCTGACAATGATGTTTGAACGAGTACAGAGAGAGTTTTAGCACTCCCTTGCTGACTGATGTATTTTCCTTTCAGCATTCAGTTTCAACACAGGCTGGAGAGTCATTAAACGTCAGGAGAGATCCTGTTTTGGAAATGAAGATGTCTGTGGGTGTAAGATTAAATGTTCCCCCATCTTTCAAATGACTCAATGTCTGAAAGACCCAAATGCAGTATTTTGGTTGAAATGCTGCTTAATCCAAGCCTAGCCATAACTTTAACCATTCATAAAGATCTGCAAAAGGGCAAAGTATGCTATCTGTCATTATACTGAATTAGAAGTTTTTACGTCCCTTCTGTTCAGTGCTTGGTTCTCTTGGCTGTGTTGTCAGGACTAAGCAAAACAGCACAGACAGCAGGATTTTATAATATCCTTGACACGGCTGCTACCTCTAGTTATTATTGGAAAGCTATTTGTCTGAAGCTACAATTTGTTTAGCAAATGACAAAAACACAAAGATAGGAGAGAGGAGAGCAGGAGGGAATTTTCAACAAAGAGCGTGAACTGTGGTTATGGGGTACAATTTGTATATTCAGAATTTGAAGTATTCTGTGGCATTAAATGTGGGCACGGGTCCACAAGACTCTGTATCCAGTTTTAGGGTGCCTTGTAACAGAGCAAAAATTGCAACAGCCACATGACATAAAGTACTGAACAGGTAAAAACTCACTACAATTATTCAAACTTGAAAAACGTTTTGAAAGCATTACTTTTTCCATGATGACTTTGTTTCAAAGGACCTAAACCACTTTTTAACTTCAGGCTGGACCACATGTCATCTGTCACCTAACAGCCAGCACAAAACTCAATGTGCAGCGTGGCAAATTCAATAGGAGTATGACCATGGCTTAGTGCCTGTCCTGGATCCCTCTGGTACAGCCAGGTGATTTTGCAGTGCAAAGATCCAGAATTAATGAATGCGGAATGACAACCTGATTTCTGTCCCGATAACTAATTGGTGACGAGCAGAGCTGTTCCCGCAGAGCATGTCCGGAAACGCACACTGCAGCAGGCATTACTAATGAAATAAGGGGGGCTTAACACACTTCAGCTGAGTCTATCCCTGGCATTAAGTGCTCAGCCTCTGAAATTCAGCCCTCTGTAAGAAGATCTCCACCAAATCTTTTGAAATTATTGACCATGGGTTATGCCCTCTGGATTTCAGAAAAAAAACACCTGTGACTGTGATGTGTGGTGAGCTTCCTTCACTAAAACCACTGCAGGCCATGAAGATTAAAACAGCATGCCTCAGAAACTCAGCAATTCACCCTCCAGTTATTTGATGGATAGAGTGTATTCTTGTGACCACAGCATGGCGTTGAGTCACATCCACCAAACTCCAGCAGCTACTAATACTTGGAGTAGCAGAGAAGGGACTACGAAGGTGGGGCGAGACTTTCCCCAGACTGGAGGAAAGGCATAAAGGTGAAATCCCAATCCCCTGACGTTCACAGCTCTGCATGAACTGCTGCAGGGATTTGAGGCAACATTGCTGCCCCAAGGAGAGACCTGGGGAGCTGCCACCACCCACCTGTAAACTCACAGCCTGTCCCAATGGGTGCAGCTGCTCGGCAGCTCCAGGGCTGAGCTACGCTCCTCTTTCCCCGTTGGAAACGCGGGGTTGTGCTCCAGACCTTCCTCAGGTCTCCTGTGGGAAGGCAGCCGGGAGAAGGAGCTCAGTCCCACAGACTGTGAAGCTCAAAAGTCATCAGGCAGATGCATTATGGAAACAATTACAGTTTCCTTTCTCTGGGGAACAGGGCTCTCAAATATTGTATTACCTTTCTTCTAGCAAACCTCATGGTATTTATTTTCTGTTACACAGTGTATACATTATCTGCATGAATCATTAGTGCTAAACAGCGTTACAAAATGAGAAAGCAGATGATAGCGTTGTTTAACAGCATTAAGCTATAAAATGAAGGCTGCTTGTCAAGTCAAGAGAACACCAGAGTTGAAACTGAAACAGTTCAGCAATGAAAATACAGAGAGAAATAATTATTGAGTAATCCCCTATATTATTTCTAGCAGGATTATGTCATAATTGGCCCCCACACCTAAACTGAAAACAGCATTGGCTTGGGGAAAAAAACAAATCAGATAAGGCCAAAAAAAGTTTCATTTTTTTAGTATTTGTCAATGAAACAAAAATCCCAAACAGATTTATTTCTGTGTCAGCACTCTGAACAACAGCAAAGGCCATGAAAAGCTCATTTTTGGCACATTTGCACCAGGGCAGTGTCAATAGCCCATCAGTTCATGCATCCACCCAGGGCACCTCAGCAACAGATTTCGTTCCCTCCTGGCCTCCCCTGCCCCATGTGGCAGTCATCCCAGTCAAGTCCCAGGGCTTGGACTTGCCCCCCCTTTGCATGGAAGAAATAACTATTCAGCGAGACAAAGAATGAACAAGCCTGTAGTCTGCTTGGGAAGAGGAACTCCTATTTTTCCATCCTAGTGTAATGACTATTTAAGTACTTCATACTTAATAAAATAGCTTCCACAAGTAGGACCGAAACCAGCCCCCTGGAGAGCAATTTAGCTCCTCCGGGGACGGCGAGGGCAGCACCGGGGCTCGAGCTCTCAAGTCCTTTCGGAGACCTCCTGCTCCTCACCATCCCCCTTGGTGACCCTCATCCTAAAAGCATCTTCAGCAATTTCAGGGCAAGCTCCCAAATACTTTCAGGATGACTAAAAGCCATGCTTTTCAACACGGCAACTACTCGGCAAAGGGGAAGGAGTAGGAGGAATGCTGCTCGGTGCAGAGGCTTGCACGAACCGGAGTGAGTGCTTTACGAGCCTGGTTTTGTTGTTGTCTGGTTCACTGGCTGCCGGGGTTTCATTAATCAACAGAAAACATCATCCTTGGCTAATTTGGAAAAGTCAATCTGTTATGAGCTTTCACTTGCTAGAAATGACCCTGGATGAAGAGATCAGCGTGGATATAGTGTGAGTTTTAAAAATAGGCTTTCAGCAGTAACCTGCACTGTCAGGTGTCAGACAGCAGAGGAGTCCCCTGCTAATGCATTTTACAAGTAAATCCTTTCCTATTCCCACACTGCCCTCACTGTAATATCTATCTATATAACTGTTATTGTTTTCCTGACAATTTCTCTAGCTACCCAAAAAGAGAATTTAAATGTTCTGCTGTTCCTCTGAGAGTTCGTCCTTTGAAGCACATTAAATCTTACTCAGCTATGTATACCTCAGAGAAAATAAACTCCTATGCCATGATTAATCATCTCGGATCCAGATATATTTGTGAGGTGGAGATGCACTGAGAATGACTGAAGACGTTGAAGGCTATTAGAGCGAATTGAAAAAGAAAGAGAAAAATGAATGCCTTCGTGCACTAACTGGGGGGGAGGGGGGGAAGGGGGAAGAAACAACCAAAAACCAGGATTAAGAAAAAAACAGAACCACAACCCAAACAGAGCCTCTTCCTACTACTTGAAAAATTATGTCACTGAACATCCTACTGCTCTTAAGGAGAGGGTGGAAATGAAAACACATGGCAATGATTAGTCACATGGAGGAAGACACTTGGATACTACAGTGATGAATACTGTGTCAGGGGAAGGGAAGGGAAGATGGGCTATAAGGGAAAGCAGAGCTTCTATGTAAAACAGGAAAGGAGAAAATGATATGATAAAATTCTGGTACTTAAAATGAAGAGGGAATAATAGCTATAAAGATTAGATTCCTCTCCTTTTAAAAAAAGATCTTGGTTTAATTGTGCCTGGCTTTTAAATATCCTGGGTCCAAACCACTATCATCCTAATTGACTTTGAAATTGTATTTTCCAAGCAAAAACCACTGTTGTAACAGCTGCTTCTGGAAAATTTATGTGCCTGGAATAGCATATACCTGCTATGCCGTTCCAGCAGCGGCAATCTAGCAGGAAAGCCACTGTGGAGTGAGACCAGATGGTAAGACAGAAATAGGAAGTTTCTGCAGTTTTTTTAAAAATAAAAAACAACAGGGGGAAAAGCAGAGAAAACTAGGAAAAGGCAAAGTACAGAGGAAAAAAGAAAAGAAAATGAGAGCAAAGCCTGGTGGAGAATGAAAGAGCGTGCAACTTGAAATCAAGGTAAGATAACCGCTCCTGATCTGCACACAATTAAAACATTCCCTACAGGTAACATGGACAGCAAAGGCATGCTCTGCTTTTTGCAGTTTACAGTTGTTTGTTAGCACAGGTTTCTTCATTCAGTGACTTTTCCTCAGTTTGACTCTTCAGACGACATCCTATGGCTTTAGTACCAGATATCTGAAATGAGAAATCACTAAATCCTGCCTTTTACTTGAAGGTTGCTCTCACCCTGCTTTCTTTGTTAGGCAGTTTTCACGCACAAGTTTCACTCCCACAAGGGGTGCTGCCACGAAATGATTTAAAGGGTTTCCTATATGACCAAGGCCTGAATATATTATCCCACACACACTAGCAGTGCTATGATGTTGCCCCAGAAGAAGATGCCGTCTGTGTCAGACCAAAAAGCCAAGAAGGAGTTCAAAAGTCAAATACAAACCTCCTCTGAGGTGCCACGACCTTGTCTTCTTAAATCTTGTTGGCTTACCTCCTCTTTAGGGAGAGACAGCCACACCCTCTTGTTTTTGTAGTTACTTTTTAAACAGTGTCCAGCGGCCCCGAGGGATCCCGACCCCAACCAAACCCACGCCGCCACTGCTCCCAGCGCGGATCGCAGCAGCGAGGATCACCGAAGGCCGCTGACCGCGCGGTGCCTGGCACAGCACCAGCACCATTCGTCTTGTTTTGTTAACTGCACAAAGGGCCTGGGTGCCTCTCGGCCGCAGAGTCACAGCAGAAAATAAGATCGGATTAAAAGGCTCAGGGCTGGTGCCAAAGTGATATTCAAACTATTCTGAATACCTGCAATCAGCTAAAATATTATAAAACAGCAAGCTGCATCCTAATGTCCATCCCCTCTCCCACTTCATTTATTTTACGTTAAGCAAAAATTCCTTAAGTTACTACTGAAATCCTTTCCCTGAGCACCATAACTAATTAATCCCTCTGCAAATGGATAGTGTTGTTCCAGACGAACTGCAAATATGGTGCTTGTCAGTTCATTTGATAGCACTTCATACATGTGGCAAAGCCTCAACTTCGTGATCAAAGTTGCGTCGACACTTATCCAAATGAAAGCCCTCTTAAAGCTACAGGGGAAATATGTCCAAGGCTGTAAGCAAGCATCTGAAAATTACTCTGATTTCATTGATTCTCCAAGCTGGCACTCAGTCCCATGTCTTTCACAGATACGCTGCCATTGCACATTACAAAGATGCCTCTTCTTTGATTTCACCCTCCCCTCAACAATAGCCTTCCTGGCAGTAAACAGAGAATGTAAAACATGAATCCTATCACACAGTGAACGCATATCAGGAAAAAGGCACTGTCCCCACCGGCCGTCATGCCACACTTTCAAGAAGTCCCGGGAACAACAGCATTTTGAGGCCAAGAATTGCTAAATGAGTAAAACTCAACCAGATGCACTGTGCAGCAGTAGCAGCCTCTGTAGAAAATTCACGAAGGTTATCCTTTGAAAATGCTAATCAAAAGAAAAATTATTCGCTTTGGTACCAGCCACTCTTTAAAATAACAAAGAGTGTGCTCATTTGGATTGCAAGACTATTTGTGTAAAGACAGGAAGAACATCGGTTTAGCATAGTGATGAGGTCATGTTGTCAGAAGCCAGCCCAGGCGAACGTGTCCCCAGGGGCCACCGGTTTAAGGCAACAGAAAGAATCACAGTACCGGACCGCAGGGATTATTTTTCACTCTGCAAACAGCACTCTTCACTCTACATTAGTGAAAACTAAGGTACAGAGCGCTTTTTCACAATTCAGCAGCACGTGGGCTTTGGCATTGCAGAGTCCATATCCTTTTCTAAAGCCCAATGAGTAATAGGTATTGATAGGCATTACAATAAGTACATGTACACTGTTTCAACCAAATGAGTTTGGTTATCCAGGATTCTAGTTGAGAACACACCCCAAAACAGAGAAAACATTATCTTTGTTTTCTAGTAGTTCACCAAGAAATTCCCAACTTTCTCCATGCTTGTCATTCTTAAAGTTCCTACCAATGACTGGAAGAGAAAGAAAACCCTACTCACAGGTAAGAGCTTGACCAATATTTGGAAATTATTTTTAATACAGAGCTGCCATAGAGGGTGTGGGTTGGTAATTCCTTAGGTTGTGCCTAACAGGCACGAGACAGCAAAAGCCTGACTTCACTGATTGTCCAAGGAGGCAAAGCAGGTTTACATGCAAAACTATTAAAATATGTTACTGTACAAAGAAGTCCTGCTGGGAGAGTGCAGTCCTCATAAATACATCTCCGCAGAGATGAAGCGGTGTCAACTCAAGCCCAGAGAGGTTGTGGGATCTCCATTCTTGGAGGTATTCAAGACTCACTGGACATCATAGCCTTAGCAACTTGCTGGATCTGCTTGGAGCAGAGGCTTGGAACAGTGACCTCCAGAGATTCCTTCCCATCCACATGAACCTATGACTCTCTTAAGCCAGCTTGGAGCACAGGCAGAACTGGCTGCAAGCACCTGTACTCGTGCAGGTACATCTGTTTCACAAAGGAAAAGAAATAGAGAAGAAGGTGCCATTTCAAACAGGAAAACACTCACCACTTAACCTTTCTGATTCCACCCAAGCAAGGTAGGTATTAGCTGCACTTTGCAATTCAGGGAACTGAGTAGTAGAGGGCTGGACTAACATACCCAAACCCACACAGTAAATTAATGGACAGTCCTGGGTCTCAGGGCATTTCAGTCAGTGACCTTGCCCTTAATCCTTTATTCCATGCTATTTCTCAGAAGAATCAGGGATTATCAGAATATGCCAGTTAAACAGAAAACGGTTCATATTTTGACCTCATTCAAAAGAGTTCTTTGAAGTGATTAATTTGTTTGTGCATTGTAATTTCATTTACACACAGTTCAAAGGTGGAGCATTCTCCTTTTTTATGTAAGCAATTAGAGCCTGTGCTTTTTTTCCAATTAAGTGACCCCCAGCCTTCTTCTAAGGGGTTGTAAACCAGAATTAAGACGATTCTAGGGGGAGAAAAATCTATAATAGTAATTCATGCTAGTTGGCCCCAGATGAGGTACTGAATTCAGATGATGAAGTGAATTCCTCTATCAAAGGGTCTTATTCAACAGAGGTGTGGGAATACCCTCCTGTGATAAAAGCACATATTAGTCAAGAAATAGCTTTCAAGGATGGCTGCTGCCAACCAGCATAAATCAAGGACTGCAATTGATTAACTAATTTAAACACTAAAGACAGCTTTGGTTGCTATGGCAATAAAAGAAAGGTCGAAACCCTGATGACCTTGGAGGCTCACGAGCCTCTGGAGATTTCAGAAACTAAAGTCTGGAAATATATTAAAAGATATAATGCTAGCCAGATTGCCTTGTAATGGCTTGGCTGTTTTGTCAGCTGGAAGACAGACTTCGCAGCATGTTTCGCACTAGTCTCCAGTGTGCAGCTAGCTCTGACTATCTGATATCTTTTCAGCATCAAAAATCAGCTGGGACATCTGAAAGCCTCAAACATTTCCTTTCAGCTCCATTGTTGGCTTGTTACTCTCAAATATCAGTTCCCTTTCTCATCGAGCACTTTATTAGCAAGTTCTTACCGCTAAGTTAGCTTCCTGGGTAGCCGCTCCTAAATTCATTGTACTCTTCATCCTACGTACTCCTTAGAGGTTTGATTCAGAGCCTCTTGACGCATAAAAAGCCACTTTAGGAAGTGGCAGAAAAGCAGCTCCTGAATGTCCCAGGAGAAACCAACACAGCCCACAGAGCTCAGCGGAGTCCCACCAATTTGAACCACCTGAGGATGTGGCCGGTGATACTTACGAAATACCTGGCCAAATGTTACACCCGACTGCTGTTTGATCTCGACTATCTTCAGCAGAACATCGTTAGGATCCTCCTGCTTTTACCCACCCGACCCTGAGAGCAGCAGGGAACTTAAAACGCTGCCTGTATCAGGTCTGAATTCAGCTGTCGTGTTTTACTAACAGGCATCTGTGAGAGGCAAGCAAAAAGAAGATGACTGTGGGACCACAACAGCCTGATTGTGTAAAGCATTTGCCAAAAATGCCTCGAATTTCAATAATTACATAGGCCAGCCTATTGGCCTTTTTTGGGAAACATGCTCTTCATTTCAAGACATACAAAATAGTCACACGGCTTGTGTTTGAGTACAAACACTGATTTCTTCTGTAAACATGGTAGGCAGTTTTTCTGAAAACAGGGCCACTTCTATGCAGAAGGGCTTTGCTGTTTCAGAATAAATGCTGTTTCCAAGCGAAAAGCCTCAGAACACCAACATTATCTGTTATTCTCCACTGCATTCATAAAGATTCAGATTACATTCCAATCTTACTTTCTAGAAAATATCTAAGCATGCTTTCCTCAGTTTTTAATTAAGATGTTTATCTATAATTGGCATTACATTAGTATTGTATTGTATGTTAACCAGGGTAGCATCCACGCTTGTTCTGCCTAAAACCACAGCCACCAAAATTACCTGCAAACTGGCAAAACCCCTGAAATAAATGCATTCTTGAGCTCTTAATTTGTCTTTAGATTAGCCATTTAGGCTTATTTGTCAGTTTACTGGTTTTAAAATATTTTAAAAGCGGATCAATAAATTGGAGGTACGTGCTTCTTACCCAGCAGGAGATTTTACAGACTTCATGAACAACACAGAAAAAGTCATTTTTGCCTGGGCATCACAGAAGAAAGCAGGACAAGAAGGAATCCGTCAGTTCATTGGCTTAAGGAAGGTGATAAAATGCATGGAGTGAGGACAATGTTTGAAGTTTTGTGTTACAATGACACTTTAGACAGCGCCTGATTCATCTTCACCAAGGCAGGTACAGGGCACCAAAGAGCATCAGTTCAACTACAGCGGTCCCTTACTTTGCAGAAGGGAAAGCATCCAGGTGGCTGGCTTTACTTTTCCTAACAAGAACACACTCTGAGTCAGCTCCATAGGACATCAGGCTCATTTGAATATTAAATATTTTAATTGCCACATATCTTTATCCTCTCTTTTTTCTGCCCTGAATCCATGAAAGCTTTTGTGACAGCTGCATGCTGTTTATTTATGTGAGAGCAGATTATGGCCCACTTGAGAATGTCAGTCTTGATGCACAGAGCCCCCTCCGCATTGCTCCAGCAAGAGCAGAGGTACTCATCCTTCCACTATAGCACTAGAAAGGGTGCTGGAAAGGGTTTCACCTGTCAACTTTAGAGCTATCAGTGTATCTATGACCTTTGACCTTACTGTACAGTACTGATACGTTGTAAACCTCCATCTCCATCCACAGGAGAGCTGCTGTCACCCAGATATTCACCTCTTTTCCCCCCTGGAGCAGAGGGTTTCTGAGGAGGAACAGTAGACACTGCCCTGGTCCACCTCTGCATGGCACATCCACTCAAACTCAGTCTCATTTCACTGCCAAGCAATAACCAGGCTTTTCACTAGGAAAGCTGAAATTCTCACAAGGAGAAGTGCCAAATGGGAAAGTCTCGGGGAGCTGGGTCCCTAAATTCCCCATCCTCTTCCAAGTTCCCAGCCCTGGTTCCTCATCCCTATAACACTTCACAATCCCCAGCTAAAAAAAAAATGAAATAGCCTCTGGGTCTTTTTTACAACGTTTCTAAATCTTGGCTTTTTTTCCCCATCAATAGGAGGATGGAGTAGAGACAGGGGAATCGGCTTCAGGGGAGGGAACTGCTGCCGTCCCTGTGTGAGTGCCATCCCACGTGCCTCCCCGACTGCCCCGCGGTGCCTGCCCCAGGTGATTAAATTGCTTCAGCCCTTCAAGCCGAAGCCTTCCTCGGGCTGCGGCGCTGGGACCTGGTGCAGCGTACCATCCTCATGAGTGACTGTATCTGCATCCGGGGGGATATAATGATAGAAAACCTATACAAGCCAGCAGTGAACTGTCTCTCCATAGCATTTCCTCTCCCCCGCTTTTACCCATCCATACTATTTCCTCCTCTCGCCTTTGCTCTCCTCCCCTACTAGCAGCAGCAGATGTCCCAGCCACCACGCGCTGCCGTACCATCACAAAATAATGTGTCTGGGTTTCCCCCTCCCCTCTTCCCACCTCCCTGGCTACGTGGCGCTTGCCCAAGGTTTACGATGGAGGAATGTTAATAGGAAAACCCGACTGAACCAGGCAGACATTTAGCAGATATTCCCCTCCATGTTGCTGGCAGGGCTGAACATGGAGCTGTCGGAGCGTGGGCTGTCGATGGGGGCTCATCGATAGCTGGGCAGCCTACACGCGGCATGTCTTATCTTCTTGCCCAGGTGCAGCATAGCAGGAAGCGACCGCTGCCGCCCGGCCGCTGCTCGCAGGCGCCGTGTGTGCGCCCCAGGACTTTTCTACGAGCCCCCAATTGCGCACTCTGCATCCTGGGGCCGTGAAAGTGCTCTAACAAGTTTAAACAACAGAGTTTTACAAAGTAAAACTTGAGCTTGCCTACTTTTTTGTAGCTTGAGTGATTCTCTTCGGTCTTTTTCTTAAAATACATTGGGTCACTATAACTGTTAACCTGCAGGTCACTGAGTTTCATAAGGAGCCTCCGGTTGTCATTTAATTCATTTTACTTAATTTCAGATTCCAGAGGCCTTCCCTCAGCCAAAGTTTGGACCCAGTTCACTGAGTGCATCACCTGAGGGCTGAATCCCACCTGCAAATCCAGCTGTCCCAGTGAGGATGGGCATTCAAAGCCACCATACGTGGGCGGGTGCTTAAAGAAATGGGGTAGTCCAGCTCACATCTCACGCACCTTTCTCTGACTCATCCCTATGAAGCCAGGATGGGTTGAGAACCATCTCACTGTCACCTTACCCCTCTCCTAAGCTTGGGCCAAACAAAATGCTTTCCACAGGGCCCAAGAGGAAACGCTGGGGAACAACTGGGAGCCACTTCTTATGGTGAACTGGGAGATAAGGAAAATGTTACGACAGGGGAGGATGAGGGCAGGTTGTATCTTTGGCTTGGGCTCCAACTTTAAGGGGGCAACTGATTTTTTTCTAAATATTTTATTTTTTGCAGTTTTCTTCCCCTCTGGCTCTTTTGTATCCTGTATGGAAAAGTTAAAAATACTATTTATTACCAAGGATCACCTGATCATTTTCATTTGGCAAACATTGCCTTCTCAAGAAGTCAGTCCCAGGACAGTAATACCCCGTTGTTCCCAAGTGTTTAAAAGAGCCTCTGGTTTGATGAAGGAAATACCAGTGCCACAAGCCTGCTTTTGTCTAACGCGTTGCCTCAATCCCGCTAGCAAAACTGGCTCATGCATATTATCCTTCACTCCATAATTCCCTGACATGATTCAGTAAACCTAAGCAAGGGCAACGTGTTATAATCCACTGCTAGCTCTTTTCCCATCAATGCCAAATTGTTATTATTTATCACTCACCCCAGGCAGTTCAAAATTATTCCATTTGATATGCAGACTTTCATTCACAGTCCTGGGACATTTGATGTTTTTTGCCTGAGTTTCCCATTTGCAGAATATGTTTGGGCTATATATTCAGCTGGCAAATACAGTAATAATATTAAGACAAAAGTCATCTTATGCAGTTTGGGCACAGGCCAGTTTATACAGCAGAATCTGATGTGCCTAAGACTTGATTGATGCTCACCACATAAATTCCCCTAGTAATTAACCTGGAGTAATAACTCCCAGCCATGCTTTGGAGACCACCCTCTTGCCCTCCCCAGCTACAGACTCATCATTTAAAGTCAAATGCCTTAGTGGCTGTTCCTGGCAGGCTGGGGAGGAATGAAAGCATAAACATGTCTGAGAGTGAGAGGGAAGGTGGGGAGGAGGGAAATCACACCACAGTGGCTTCCCAGTTGCTATTTTTTATTTTTGGAAGGATGCATGGTCTTGTTCATTTTGCTGATGTGAATTAGGGAAGTGAATGTGGGATGCAGAGGGTGAGCTGAGGAAGAGGAAGATGGAGGAATTCCAAGCGACAGAGACAACAGAGCTCTGGAAATCTTTGGACTGATGTTCAACTTGCTTGCAGCAGTCTAGCAGGCTTGACTCTCCATTATGCTAGGAATTTCATCCTATTCTGGCAAACTAAAGTGAGCTTAGCTCACCAGCAAGAGGCTGCTTTTTCATAAATAGGAAAATCCAAGAGGAAAGAAAAATCCCAAAGGTATTTAAAACCAGGAGAAACAACCCTCCTGCTACCTACGCAGGATGCCCCTCCCTTCCTCCCTCTCCCCCTTTTGCTGTGCCTCCTCAAGGAGCAGCCACAAGGAGCAGACAGAATAACGTCTGTCTGTTATGGACCTCAGGATAAGGAGTGTATCAAGGGCATAATTGGAGTGTGCTGCTCTCCTGTTACTTGTTTCCCAAAGCCTGTAGAAAGATAAGCGTAAATTAGAGCAGCTCTGAAGTAGCTATCTTCATATCAGGAGCTGGCAGGCCTTGCAATACACCCTGGAAAACATGGGAGCCAAGAATTCCCTACGGTAGCTTATGCTATCTTCACCCTTCTGTGTCTTTCCCTGGCACAGAAACAGACAATTAAGCCCAGTGCACTTAGCTCAGCAGTGTACCGCTGTGCTTTTATGATGGGGGAAAAAAAGAGAATAAAGAAAAAACATGCTTTAAAAAGCACTCCAAACATACTTTAAAAGCATAAGCACAGGATTTTGTTCCTTTCTGCACACCAGTCTCCCAGGCCATAGCAACAGTAGCGTGCACCCATATGGTTAAACCAGCAAACAGCAATGTGCTTGCGGAAGAACAAGAACATCTTTAAAAATGTTTCAAGCTGACCCTCCTACAGACGGGTCTTTGGAACAGACGCAGAGGGACAGAAACTCTTCCTGAGCTGTAAGACCACAATTATGGATTTACTCGGTCAGATCAAAGATCCTTCTGCCTGCCTATCTGGCCATCTGAAGAGGAACAGAGCAAGCATGTACAGACACTTCTCCAGATCATTCCTCCAGGCTTGCAGACTTTGCAGCTCAAGGACTTTGCCAGCCAGAGGCAATGTCCTTATATTCAACAGCCCTTGGGGAATTTTTCTGCCATGAATTACTCTTACAAAAGAGGCAGTTCAGCAGTTTCAGCAATTGCTGTGGACGTTGCTCACTACCTGTGTGAAGAAACACCTCCTTTTGTTTGTTTTGAACTCACTGTTTGCTAATATTCTTTGATGCTCTTTAGTTTTTATAATGAATAGGAGAGTCTACCATTCACTTTTCCTTATAACTCAATATTTTATAAGTAAGTCTTCACATAACCTTTTCAGTCACCTCTTTTCCAGGCTGAATAAGTCTTACCTACTTAGCCCTTATATAGAAGCTATTCTGTAACTTTTAGCAAATGTTACCATTTTTATTAAACTTTATTTTTTTTTCTCCTTCTATTACATCTTTTTAGGGAAGGAGGGGAAAGAGAACCAGTATGAAACACAATATCCACAATCTGTGGAAACCACAGTGTAAGTGAGGGTCTGGTATGCCTTGGAGTCTTACTCCTAGACAAAATCCGGACAGGGCCACCACAGCCCCTGCATTGTAACTATGCGCCCAGGACGTCCACAGTCAACAGTTCTTAATTAAAAAGAATACACCCAGCTCTTGCAGAGGTTTAATCCATCTCCCTCTTGGTTCCAAACAACCTTCTGGTACCCCTTCCCCACAGGCCTTCGGTTCTTCCACTGGCTGCGATCTCCTCAGCAAAGTCTCTGAATGGACCCCCAGAAAGCCTCAATACTTCTCCAGGCTCCATGTCACAGTGCAGTACCTGCTGGGTTACTCTGTGTGGCAGTTGATCTGTCTCTCCTCCAGACACCAACCACCCAGCCCATGTCCCCTCCATATGTGTCTACCATCCAGGCACATGTCCAGTGCTTAAGGGATGAGTAGCATGAAACAGAAAGAAGGAGCCATGACTTTTGACTTCCAGGTCAATTTATCAGTGAGCATGAAGAGGAAGACAGAGTTCCTGATAAACATAGAATTAAAAGTGAAAAGGGAAGATCACCCCCAAAGCGTGTTTCCTGTCTCTCTGCACCAGAACGTAACACCCCAGCTGTCACAAGCACACCACTTCTCATATGTGTCACCCAGGGAAGCTGCTGGAGCGTGCCCAGCGCAGAAGCAGCCCAGACCCTCTGAGCAGAGGCAGACAAAAACACCTGGCACTGCAGAATATGCATGAACTGATCCACAGGACCCCTCGTTTTGCACACACTTAAAAAATAATTATTATGTATTTTATAATTTACATTATATTATATTATATTATATTATATTATATTATATTATACCAATATTACTTTTCAGGATGTTTCACAACCAAGCAACAACATGATAGCTTCCATGAAATCTTTCCTCCCTCTGCCCAAAAAATCGACTCAGCTGTAAAGAGTTGCTGCCTACACATTGTCCCCCTCTTGCCTTCAATCCATTTAGGTGGAATCGCTGAGGCAATCCGCCTTATCAGTGTGCGAAGAAAGTCTGCTGAAGCTGTTCCACAGCATTACGGAGAATCAGGGATTAATAAAAACAGAAAGTGCGATAAAACAGTATAGACAGCATATGAAAAGGGAATATTGATTATGCAGCTGAGGTTAAAATATTTTAAAACTCTGTTCTTTCTATGCTTGGAATTGCCCATCACCTAATTTTGAAGAAAGCTTTTGTTGAATATCTTAGTTCAACTTACTTTTTGCTGTTTGCGATCAGCTATTTATGCTTGTGTTCGCCTTAGTGCTGGCTTTCAACAACAGGGATAAAGGCCAGTCAGAGCATTAAGTAGTATTAGTTATCACTGTGGCTATATAAAGAGACTGGGGGGCCCTGGGTTTGTTAGGGTTTTTACATTTAATTGTGTTCATCTTGAGAAGGAGACTTCCCCAACCACTCCACTTCCCTGCAGTTGGGATTTCTTACTTGTGAGCAGAAACTAGTGCTTTTGAGGTCTGCGTTTACATCAAGGCTAATGAAAGCAAAATCATTTGATCAGAAAACTGACATTCTAAGGAAAGCAAATTCGTGTGTTGTAAGCGATGTGGATTCCACCTTGATAAATCACCCACCTCCTTTCTCACTGATTTAGCACTGTAATAAAAGACAATGGGCTGCTTTTTTTTTCTCCCACTGGGCTGTAATGATTTACAACTACTTTTTTCCTTTCACACAGTGCCCTGGAGCTGCCTCCAACCTTTTTCCCATAAGCACTAAGAATTCGGATCCGTTGTTGCAGGGGAATAAATGTAATATTCATCGTCCGGCAGCGTGCTAACTGGCGGGAGGCCGTCCGGACGCGAGGCAGCCGCTGCCTTCCCTCCTCACTTTGAAGATGGGTTTCCTCGCCTGCATCACCGGTGGTTTGCGCTGTGAGAATCAAATCGTCCCTGTCTCAAAGGGACTGCTCTCTCCTCTTTCACAGACAACCAGAAGGTGCTGGGAAGTGCCCTGGGAGCACTAATAAATTGCTGTCCTGTTACTAATTCATTTGCAGGAGCAGGGAACCCATAGTGGATGGGCACAGGCATCTAGGAGATAGAAGCCCTCTTCTTTGCGGCAGCTGAGGGAAAGGCAGCATGCTCCCTGGGGGGCCTCTTTGGAGATCTGAGCCTAAGAATGATCTCCTGCTGCCGTGGATTTACAGCGGTGTGGCTGGTAAGGGAACACAGATCAAACCCACCAATGTCTTTGGAGCCTGACTTCTGGAGGAACTCCAACTGGAAGTTTGGTGGCAAGTTCTGACCCAAATGCCTAAAGACAGTAGTGAAGCCCTTCTCCCTCCTTTTCACATGCACCTGCCCATGCCTCCCTTTTAAGAAGTCTCCATGGAATCTCTTTAAGCACTAAACAAAGCAAGGCCTCCATCATGGCATCATACCAGACAGGGCGGAATAAATGATCACTTTCATTTGCATCAGTCTTTCATCCCATCTCTCCATCCTGTCATTGAAGTCAACAAACCTATCACCGTTAGAAGCCAAAGGGTTAACAACACCATGCATTTAAATCCACATTTGACATCCAAATGAAGAGACTTGACTTTGCAGTAGGGGCAAGAATCAGAGGGGGTTAAGCAGACTCCACAGCTCTAAATATCAAATGGTTTTGATTCCGGGTTTGAGGCAATGCCAGATTTTGGATTAAAGGTGCCTGAGTCCATAAACTTTGCAGATGAAATATTCTCACTGGCAAACAAAATAGATCCAATGGAAGAGAGCAAAGAGAGCACGCGTCTACTTGCATAGTGAAAAGACCTTGCCTTCCCCTATATTTAAAGCCGATACACCATTCCAGTAGTAAATAGTAACTGTAAAATCTCAAAAGCATACTGCTCAAGATAGGAAAACGGTGCACTTCTACAGGAGGGAAAACCATATTCAGCTCTCAAATGACTGAGTATGGAATTGTTCTGTAACACTGAATTTGCAATGTTGAAAACAAGTTAATCTCACGAACAAAAGACAAGGCTACAGGAAAGCAACTCATCCCTGTGCTGTTACTAATGATAAATGTGTGTGCTCTCAGCCTTAGCAATACAATGCACTCTCCCCAGATGAGTAATATGCTCAAACAACCAGCCTCGGAGACAGAAAATGGGACAATTTATTTAATGGTCAGCGAACAACACATTATAATTAAAGCAGGTCCCATCTTCCATGGCATGCCAGAGGATTTTAACCACGTGGGCCTTCCATGGATACACTGTAAAGCAAGAGGGAAATTTCTGTGAAGGTTCATGAGTAAAAACGACCTTTTACAAGTGAATTAAAATGTATGTGCACAGGCTGAGACTACAGCTTGGACCACACGCTCTTGCAAAGGAATAAGAAACTCCTCCACTCCTTATTTCCCTCCTGTGGCTTATGTAGGCACAGAATAAAAGATATCCCCTCCCTTTACAGGGCTGGTAGACAGCCAAGAATGGGAACAGGTGAAGCCTTCAAGCCTACTGGCCAGTAACATGAGATGCTTTATTGCTAGTTCAGGGCAGCAGCAAATTGCTTCTCAGGTGCACACGTAGAATAATTGCACTTTCTGAGGGATGCTGCTGGAAGCCACAGACGCATGCTCACAACACCACAGATTATGTCCATACCAAGGGTAGCAAAGGGAAGAGAGGTACAAGGCCATGAGTCCTCCTCAGCACTGTCTTTTGGAGTCTATTCCTCTCTTGGAAGTTGTTCCTTTATTTCATCGCATAGCCACTAAAAAAGTAACTTCATTCAAGGATAATTTAAGCTATTTTCCCTTTTTTCCAGCCACCAAAACAAAAAATAGGGATGGGCTATCAGTTACCCCTGGCTGCACTGGTTTCACACATGTTTTTTGGATTCTGCTCCCCATCACTCACTAGGAGACACATGCGATGAGCCCTCCTGTGCACTGCTCCAGACTAGGTGATAAAGGCTGGGAGAGGAGGTCCACATGTGTGGTCTTTGCATGGATACACTGACAAGAGATCTTCACACACCTAGTTGACTGCAGTTAGCTGTAACTGTCTAAAGTTGAACTTTTAGAGCAATTCAGGTGCCCAAACACACACATCTAGTGCCATTTGAGACATCTTTGCGGAGTCAAGATATCTGCATGGGCCCGGCAGCTATGACACAGGACTTACCCTCCAGAGTGTCAGCCAGAGGCCAAGAATACCCTAACGCACACGATAGGTAGTGGGCACCTATGTTTTGGCATCTGAATGGCTTCCTTCATCTAATTTAGTTGCTTCACCTGTATGTATGGTCAACAGATAGAGACAGGCACCTCTGGAATGTGATTCATCCCATGCTGCGAGATACGTATCTTAAACATCAGTTTACAGTTTTGGCACTGGCAGCACACAATATTCCCATCCCCCCTCTTTTCTCCACAGAGTTCACTGCTCCTCAGAGATGTTGGCCCAGCTTTTTTAGAGGACATTCTGTGAATCAGATGACAGAACTAGTCCAGCTGAAAAACAATGGAGAAAAAAAAAAGCAATGTAAAGGTTGTTCTGTATGGTTGTTTCCACCCGCTCTCAAATTTTAATGGTTAATGCGTTTCAACACATAGCCGCATGAAGAGCAGTATTGACCCATCAAAAGGAGAAACACGGGAGCAGGAATGAGCAGCCAGAGCAGGAACTGCTCACTGCTGCCAAGAGAAATATTCAAGGAACCAGAGCTTTAGGGTAGGTTTTTGACCTTCAGGGAGCTGAAGTCACCTGAGACAAAGCCCGTCCCTCTTGTCAGGGAGCCTCGCTCATCCAGACACTTTGGACCATATAACCATTGCTTTGCCACTCACAGTGAGGGCTTTCTTGTTAAAGATAAGGACACATACAAAGCACAGCATTTCCTGCAGCAGCAATGGGAGCTGAGGCTTTCCATTTGGATGGTTGTTCTGGACAGGCGGGTTTCTAGTGTCTTTTGTCACCTGAGCATTGAACTGCAGCACCTGGGCTATACTGCTGTTTATCAATGAAAACATGAGCTTCACCTCAGTGATTCCTCAGAAATCCCAATTCCTTCAGCTCCGAAGAGTCTGATGCAGCCTGACCATGTCACCTTGGAGTCTACCTACTTTGCTTCCTAACAGTATACACTTCTCTTCCTGCTCCATAAGAGGTCACTGAAAATGTGCATAAGCAGGGCATCCAGGACCTAATGTTTTATCATAAATTGACGTCTGCTGGAAATACAACACGGCAGAGAGGAAACAGTCGAGGAGGTTCCTGGAGTGTGTGGAAGACAACTTCCTGACGCAGCTGGTAAGCGAGCCTACCAGGGGAGGTGCCTCGCTCGACCTGCTCTTTACCAACAGAGAAGGACTGGTGGGAGATGTCGTGGTCGGAGGCTGTCTGGGGCTCAGCGACCATGACATGATAGAATTCTCGATTCTCGGGGAAGTAAGGAGAGGGGTCAGTAAGACTGCTACCATGGATTTTCGGAGGGCAGACTTTGGCCTGTTCAGGACGCTGGTTCAGAGAGTCCTTTGGGAAGCGGTCCTGAAGGGAAAAGGGGCCCAGGAAGGCTGGACATTCTTCAAGGAGGAAGTCTTAAAGGCGCAGGAGCGGGCTGTCCCTATGTGCCGTAAGAGGAGCTGGCGGGGAAGACGACCGGCCTGGCTGAACAAGGAGCTGGGACTCAGGGAAAAAAGGAGAGTCTATCGCTGTTGGAAGGAAGGGCGGGCGACTCAGGAAGAGTACAGGGATCTCGTCAGGTCGTGCAGAGAGGGCATTAGGAAGGCAAAAGCACAGCTGGAACTCAATCTGGCCACTGTTGTCAGGGACAACAAAAAATGTTTTTACAAATACGTTAATGACAAGAAGAGGGCCAAGGAGAATCTCCCTCCCTTATTGGATGCTGGGGGGAACATTRCCACCGAGGATGAGGAAAAAGCTGAGGTGCTTAATGCCTTCTTTGCCTCAGTCTTTAGTAGTCAGACCGGTGATACTCAGAGTATTCACCCACCTGAGCTGGAAGATGGGGATGGGGAGCAGAGTAAACCCCCCATAATCGAAGAGGAAGAGGTTWATGACCTGCTACGCCAGCTGGACACTCACAAGTCTATGGGGCCGGATGGGATCCACCCGAGAGT
>JASVER010000031.1:1985201-2057303 GCA_030449065.1 Oceanodroma leucorhoa | reverse complement strand
GGGCAGCTTTCCAGCCACTCTTCCCCAAGCCTGTAGCGTTGCCTGGGGTTGTTGTGACCGAAGTGCAGGACCCGGCACTTGGCCTTGTTGAACCTCATRCRRTTGGCCTCAGCCCATCGATCCAGCCTGTCCAGATCCCTCTGCAGAGCCTTCCTACCCTCAGGCACATCAACGCTGCCACCCAGCTTGGTGTCATCCGCGAACTTACTGAGGGTGCACTCGATCCCCTCGTCCAGATCATTGATAAAGACGTTAAACAAGACGGGCCCCAAAACTGAGCCCTGGGGAACACCGCTTGTGACCGGCCGCCAACCGGATTTGTCTCCATTCACCACAACTCTCTGGGCTCGGCCGTCCAGCCAGTTTTTTACCCAGCGAAGAGTACACCCRTCCAAGCCATGAGCCGCCAGCTTCTCCAGGAGAATGCTGTGGGAGACAGTGTCAAAGGCTTTGCTAAAGTCCAGGTAGACCCCATCCATAGCCTTCCCCTCAATAGCATCTACCACAGTGCTTTCTTAAGTGCTATCAATAAATAATGGATGACTCACCCATTGCCTTCATTCTTTTTAAATAAGTGAAGAGGCTCTGAGCATACCAAATTACCACATCATTTGTGATGTCCTAATGGAGCCCCCACTTAAATCAGTTAGAGACAGGAAATCACGAAAGTGTAGTGATTGACTGAGGTTTCCAAGCGTAACATTAACCTCAAAAAAACAGGTCCAGGAGTGAAATGATTTTACCATATTGTGAAAGGCTTTCCCTGAGCCCTCTGTGGCTGCACTAGCCAACTCTTCACAATGGCTGCATTCTGGGCCTCAGGTAGCACTGATGTGTAGCAGCTTACAGTGACACTCCTCTTGCCAAACTTTAGTCATTTAAAAGTTAGTCCTTTAATCTAAGTTACTCATCAAGGCTCCCCCTACAATCAGTGAAATGAAATAGGTGCCTGGAGTGAACAAAATTACTCCAAACTATATAAAGGTTGCTCAACAAGATGCTGACTGCAGCAGGAAAAATGGTTTATAAAATTTCCATTCCCTACCACCCTCAGTCAAGTGTTCACACTCTCAAGGTCCAGTTTGCCACCTTCTCAATTGTGCCATTACAGCTATTTCTGGGACCAGGCTGTAAAGCCTACCACTGATCTGACCAGCATAAAAAGACTCTTTGTGGTGGACAGTCCCTAATCATGGAATCACAGTACTATTGAGGTTGGAAGGGACCTCTTGAGATCATTTAGTTCAAATGCTCTGTTCAGTCAGGGTCAGCTCGACCAAGTTGCCCAGGACCGTGTCCAGTTAGGTTTTGAATATCTGGACACAGTCTTGGGCAACCTGCTTTAAAGCATGACATAACCTTACCTCTCGCCCTGTGACTATGTAGTGTCTGGTTTCATGAGTCATTTTGCATACATGGAAACACGCACTACTACCAAGCAGTCTGGCCCAACCTCCTCCACACTCTCTTCCCTCATCACCAGTGCTACCATTCTGGAAGGTGCAACAACAGCAAAATCAAGGACATAATGTAGCTAAAAAAATTATTAGGCTTGGTAGTGCTCATTTTCTGTTCGATGATTTCCCTGACAAGTTCATCATGCAAGTACAGGAGCACCATGCTGACACAGAGAGAGGATGGAAACACACGGCTGGGCATGTAAGGGAGGACCAGACCATCCTGTCAGAGAGGAGGAAGGAGGATGACCCTTTCAGTGTTAATTAGCCATTAAATCAGCTCAGCTGCCTGTGAAGCCATATCCTTAATTTCCATAAGTCTCTTGTGAGGTTAAAAATAAGCCAAATCTATTCAGTTTCCCTCTTCTAGCATGGTCCCAGCAACAGCTGTACCAGCACATCGAAACGGAGGGGAATTGCAAATTCAGGAGCAGAAGCTACTTAAGCCAGATTTGCCATTGAAATTGGCATCTCAGCAAATGAAACCTTTAAACACACCTTTTTAGGATTAAATGAATTGTCCTTTGGAGGTACTTCTTAAAGACATAGCCTACATAACTAACTTGGATTAGACAGGTGGCGTGTAGACAGCTAAAGGCAGCTGAGATGAATCCCCCTCCTGTGGTCGTATCTTGCTGGTAAGAAAGCTTGGCCTTCAAGTACTCTTGCATTTCACACATTTCACGTGGAGAGCTGAAATACCATGTCCCTTAGCAACCACCAGAGGCCATTTATTTAAACTTGCAAAAGCTTTTGACCCAGTCCCTCACTAGAGACTGTTATGAAAAATGAGTAGCCATGGGATGAGAGGTAACATTCCGTCATGCATTGGAAAGTCGCTGAGACTGAGATCAAAGAACAAAAATAGTCATCTTGCTTTTACTGTGGCAAACGATTAACAGCAGGATGCCCACAAATTCCACGCTAGAGCTGTTGGTTATTGCACTTATTAATGATGCAGAGGCAAGAGCAACAGTTAGCATTGACAAAATTATTTATGCTTAACCTTTCAGCAGCAACCAAGGTATGGAAAGGAAAAGCATAAGGGATTTTGTATCACATACATTTTCCCCACTGACAGAGTTTTGAAAGTGATCTTCCCATTAGCACCAATATGGAGCATCCAATACTGTTTTCAGATACACTGACCATTACTGGTGAGAGGACACTAGATTAAATTCACTTACAGCATCAGAACAGACAATTGTTTGCTTCTGCGTAATGTTGAAGTGGGCCACTAGACAAAGACATAAGACTTTGGCATGGGGACGATACCAAGAAACACCCCATAGGCTCTCATTCTAGTATTTATTATGTAATGGAGTACCATTAAATTAAGTAACATTGTGAAGTCTCCTGTGAAAGCCAAACTGCTTTGCCATCTAATCTAGGTGACTGTCATCCAAGTCTTCCACTACAGCCAGCATCTTCTTTTCCTTTTAGTGTTTCATAAGGTTTATCTGCTCTGGGGGAAATAATTAAGTGTGGCATGTGGTGGTGTTCATAGGCTGGACTAGTCTCTAAAGCTCATAATATGCCTGGGACCCCAGGAATGAATTTTTTACAGATGAAATAGCCCATCACAAGGAAAAATTCACATGCAATTCCTGAAGCTGCAGAACCATCACAACACAGCAATGGCCAGTGTATCGCTGAAAAATGGCAAAGTAAAAATGTAGAGAATGTTTTCCCCCCCTTAATGTGGTTGTACACCTCTAAAGCATTCCTTTCAGAGGCAAAGACAAAAGCTGGAGAGTTGCCTATAGGGTATAATTAATCCTACATCATATTAAACCACAGGTGTAACAAAGTTGTCCCAGAACCCAGAACAAAAAATTGCCAGGTCTTTTAAAATACGGTCTGCAGGTGGCTACATGAAACCTTTGCACTAAAATGCTAGGGCTTTGCCATCTGAAATGCATAAGCCTATACAAAATCTAACTACCTGCTGTAAATTGAAGCACTATAAAAATGAAATTGAACAATTACCTTTTGTGGGCAGTGTAGATTGAGCTATATATCAGCTTTAACATGACTCCAAAGCAGTAAAGTCCCACCAAATGCAGCTGAAAGGGCTCCAGCCAATGCCCTATTTAAACTTTGGGCTGGGGGTACAGATGGGATTCAGGAGACAGAATTTTCACAGGGATCATGGCAGTCGCAGGGGGCAGGGAAAGCCATTGTGTCACCATATCTATTCAAAAGCTTGAAATGACTGGAGGAGTTCAAAATGAAACGAAAAAAACGACAGAGAAGCCACAAATGATGAGACCCAATTCTGCTGTCAGATGCATGAGCAAGACTCCTACAGATTTCAGTGTTCTGGATGAAGGGAAATGAAGGTGTTCATGCTTATAATAGCTCTTCTTTCTTTCACTCTTTCCTTCGATCTCTCCTTAAACAAAACTGCGACTGAACCAAATCATTCTTCTGGGAACAATGACAGGACTTTAGAGATAGTTCTCTATTGTTAGCCAGCTCTTCGCTAATTCAGAAGGTGCCTCAGTTTGTTCTTTATCTTGGTTTGTAAATTATACTGACGATCCTGCTTAGGTAGAGAGAGTTGTGGCAGGGAGTGGTGGAGTTTCAGGGGGCATAGGATTTCTGCTTTTGGCTCTGGGAGACGGTCTGTGAGATCTCACCTAGCTGAGTAAGAGTATTTTGTCACTGCAGGAGCACACATCTTCCAAGGTTAGCTGCAATCTTGTCCAGTCTTGCAACAGAGATGTTTAGTGCATATCTAACAGACAGGTAGGCATACCCCTGAGCTCCACTATTTGGGTGATAAGCTGAGCAGACTACTGTCTGCTCTGATCTCCAAGCCCTTACAGCCACATGACTGAAATGATGTGCTTAAGTTCAATCTTCTTGCAGGCCTTTGAGTTAATATGCTATGAAACAAGGCACGTTAAACTCAAACACAACCTGGCACTAGAGCAGCTTTACAGATCCTGAAGCCATCCAAACCAGAATAAAGGCACAAGACCTCACCTCAGCCTGCTCTCACTTACATGAAAATGTTCTTCCTATCTACTGAAATCCAATGAGAGACAATTAGCCCAAGGAAGGCTTACTCGTAGGAGTAAAGCTTGGCAGAAACAGGCCTTGTGAAGCTGAGATGGCAGCATCTCTATCGCATGCTGGTGTGGAATAATTGCCACCTTGGCCCTGACAGTCTACCTCCAGCTGGGAAAACCCCTGATCCCAAAGGACTTTGTCTAAGACAACCACCACAAAATAAACACCGCCCATAGTCAGCTGCAGGCAACTTCAGCTTCTGCCCACATTTATGGAAATATTTCCATGCCAAAGTATGCAGTAGACATTTTTTTATATCTCTTGGCCAGAGATAATCAAAGAGGGGGAAAATAAAATCAATGTGTGCATGTTACCACTTATCATCACTTACATCCCTCACGGCACCTAAAATTCCTATCCCTCCCCAGGTTTTTGGCTGTTCAGGATTAGGCTGATCTGGAAACATGTTTTCCCATCCCCCAAAGTTCATGGGATTTAAAAAAAGCTTCCTGTTCTCCTTTAGAATTATCTCAGTATTGTTTCCTGAAAAATCATGAAATGCCAACACCAAACCCCTAAACACTCTTTCCCTAGAGCAGGCATCAGGCAGGTTGTTTAGAGCTTGTGTCTTGGTCAGAAGGTTGCAAACGATGTCCCAAAATCAACTGACTGAGATCAAAGACCTGAGACAGAGCTTCTCACGTCTGATTCTGATGAAATGAATACGAGTTTCCCCAGAAAGCCCCCAGCCACCTCTGCTTGTTTGCCTCTCATGTCATGATGGAGACAGGCAAGTGTTTTTACATATGCTTTATGAGTGAATCAGCCAAGATGCAAGATTCAAGGTTTAACTTCTTTAGGCTCATCTTGGAAGATAATGGTAAGGAGTATTCTCAGCTAGAAAGATGCTAAACATGAATTTGTGACCCTTTTAGAGACAATTGCTGCTGGTGACCATTGTGTGACAGTGACCTCCAGCTGACCTGCTATCAGGCACAGTTTGACTAGGTCTCCACGACTGCAGAAGCTCTGTTGAAGGCCATTTCAGTGAGCCCAGATCTGGGAATTTATGTTCGGACATGGGCAATGAAAATTGTGCCATCACTGAAGGGCTTCACCCTGAGGCTGGGGTTAGACAGCCTGTGGCAATGTCATTTAAGCCAATGGGCAGCTCCTCTCCCCCACCTCCAGTGACTTGTGTCTGCCACAGAGAGAGCAAATGCAGGGAATCCAATGACCTTTATTTTTTCCCTCCTCCCATTATTTTTTTCAACCAGACCAGTTCCCTGGCTCAGTTTGCTATGCTGTTTCACAAACACCAGCACCAGTACAAGGCTGGGGCCACCAAGAGCTGTGGATGGGGACTGCTCGATGCCAGTGAAAAAGACTTATGTGAAATAGTTTGGGCTGGAGAACACAGCACAAGAAGGGAATGTTCAACTCTGATAGGAGAAACTTTCTACGGCCCGTATTTTCAAATGTGTTTGAGGCACTTAGAGATACAAGATTGATTATTTCTGAATAGCAGGGTAGACTCCACTATACAGTAGATGATTGGCATCATGTTGGCTTTGGGAGTTAGCTTGGGTTTTTTTGTTACTGCAATCCTCCAAAAGCCATTAAATCTAGTAAATGGTGGTAGAGTCTATGACCTGCCCCTCAAAGAATAGGGTACTTAATAAAGGTTGTCTGAGGTGCTATCTTGCTTGTTATGGGTTTAGGTAGCAATTCAGAGACCTATAATAAATACATTCCAGTGATTGCACCCTATCACAGTTTCCTTTGAAGATACTTTCACAAGAATTAGTAGGTTTCAATATTATCATGACTATTTAAGATTGTGTTTAAATGCCTCAAGGTCAGGTCTGAACTTTTTCTCCCATGTAGGAATGTAAGACCTCAATCACACCCCAGTGAGAGAATGCACTTTTTTCCCCCTACTTAAAAATCCATAATGCCATTAAAAATGAATACGTTGTTGTTAAATAAATGCATGAAGCTGAGATTAAAACTGTTTGTATTTCCTGCCCTCTGTCAATTATTAATATTGCCCATAATAGAGAGATTAATACCTACACAATGGGGGATAAACATCCAGAAAACAATATAAGCTTTCTCTTTGGAAGGAAAATTATTTGCTCAGGTTTCACACCCAACAGGAAGCAATTCTGAAGCAAGGAGCGTGCTTTTGCACCAGTCAGCACATGACTGAGCAGAACGAGTTGCTGCTCCAAAGTCTGGTCACAGAGAACTGGCAAGGGCATGGCCCATCGGTGGATAAAACCCATGTGTTTGCATCCACAAAGTCAATATGGGAGGAGACATGTATTTCTGAGGACAAGAACTGGAGTCAGAAGCTAAGTAATTAACATTGCTTTCATGCCCCTCTGTAATTAACGCAGATCAAAGAGGACCTGAAACCATTGATTTCACCAGAAACAGGAGACAGCAGAGTAAGCACCAGCACTAGCAACTCCACACCAGGAACAAAAGCACCTATTGCAGCCACAGGCACGAGGTTGTAACACTAACACAAAACACCCAGAAAAAAACTTTGAAATGAAAGAACAGAATTAAGGTCTGTCAACATATGGACAGTGTATTAGAAAAGCCGTTGTTTTACAAAACTAGCAAGTAGGGTTTATTCAAGGATGTGATGAGGGAGAAAACTATATGAGATGATCATTCTACGGGCAAAGACATTAAATACAAAACATATATATCCATAGAGAGAAGGAGGGAGAAAAGGAAAACACATCATAGTTCTTTTGATTGCATGTTTACAAGCTGATTTTCTTTATTTGCATGCCTCAGCTGCATTGGTAGAAGGATTTTGTTTCTGCAAAGTGTGTTACATTTAAATTCAGGAGTGATGAGTTGTGTGCTTGGCACCACCAGGCGACTGTGTTTTGACTTTCCATTTGTTTGCCCATGAGAAACCAACAAATACAGGGTGCTTTGCAATTAAGAACCATAAAACTCAGAAATGACCTGGAAAATAAATCAGAAGGCATTGCATAGAACACAACTAGTAAGCGAGAAAGACGAACTCAAAACCGTGAAAGTGCCATGCAACGGCCATACTTCTTTAAAGACGAGAATAAGAAGCAGCAAGTACTTGTCCACTGGATTCTTCCATTTCCACAATTGCATTTGAAAAGTGATGCCTGTGTGAGCTACACTCATGGGTGATATTAAGGGTAGTAAAAGTGCCACAACTACAAATCAGCAAATCAGTATAGTATATGTGAAGCACAGAACAGGAGGGAATTATAAAGCAGGAAAAATTCCCACCAGGAGATAAAGGACAATAAAACAGAAACTGCTTTTGCCTGTATATGTTGTTCTTCTCTTGATACCATTTCCTGGTGTCTCTTCATCTTTCTTTTTTGATCTGAAAGGTGAAATTCTCATCTGCTCCATGATATTTTTCCACTGACTCCACAGAACCATAAAACACTGGATTGGAAGGGACCAAAGATACGATCCAGCCCTTGTTCTGAGCCAGGATCAAACATATTTTACAATTTGTGCTAATTCCAGGAAACTTTGGATTGGCAAGTAATTTCTGGGCTGAACATTGATTCTGTCCTTTTATGTATGGCAGGTCCAATATGTGCTTTTTTGTCTAAATACTAAGAATCATAACAGATGTCAGTCCTTATTGGCATCGTTCCAAGGATGGTTATTAGGGTCTACTATTATGGAGCTGCATTAGCTGTTGTATACTTCATGTTGGATCAAGCAGTGGGCCTTCTTGGCTTATACTGTTTCCTGACATGGCTGTACACACCAGGAGACCAATAATGGGGTTTATATTCAGTAAATAATATGTTGTTTCGCACATGAACTTCCATGTATAATAAACATCATGGCCGTAAATGATAAATCAGTCAGATTAATCCCATGCTTTGCTTGAGCATCTTGCCACAAATACTAATGAACAAGATAAGAAATAAAAAGATGTTTAAAGCCTTTAAAATAATTCCCATTCATTGGGCTTTACAAAGGACTGTGATCATTCACAAACTGAATCTTTTATATTTAGATGCCAATAGCAGTTTCCTTTTGATCAGTCTGCCTACAAACGAATTCAGACCCACTGAGAGGCTTTAGTGGTAAAACTCCTGAAATTTCCATTAAACGCTGCTACTGAATGTTTGCATGTATCTGATCAATAATTACCATGAAATATTTCTGATAAGTGTTTATTAAAAGCCGGAGCATGGTAAATTGCTAAGTGTACTAGCTTAAAGCAGTTTAAGCAGAATATGGCTTCTTGTCACAATGATATATTCAAGCAGCTATTCCAGATGAAGAGAGCTGTATAATCAGAGAGCTTCAGAATCAGAGACCAACCAGTTGTGCCACATATAACCTCTGCGCTCCTCTCTGCTGCCTGGGCTAAAGACAAAAGCACAGCATTCAGTGCGCGCCTGCCCCTGCCAATGGCTGGTGCTTTAACTATCAAGTGCTCAGCCACTATTTTTCCCATTAAACTGCATTTCTCTTTTACTCAGAACAATGCCGCCTACTTTTATGAAAAGCTTGAAAGAGGCTTCATCAGATAAAGCACAGTGAAAGTGCAGTTGGTTCATTCTTGTCTCTTGTGAAGGCTAGCAAAAGTGGCAATTTTCAGGCTGCAGTAAAGAGTCACTTTAACCTGGCTTAAATCCAGACCGCTCAGAAGAGGTCTTCTGGCACTCCCCTGGCTCTTCTTTCCAGCTGCGTCAAGGTTCTAGCTCTAGTGTTCGTATAGCTGCACGGTGGATCTTATCTCATCAAGTCAGATAATATTCTTCTTTTTTTCTTTTTTTTTTTTTTTTCTGGCCAAGTTAGCTTCCAGGTGCATCCCTTACCTAGTATGTCTGGCAATGCAAGTGTATGAAAGCTTATACTGCTCAAGGGAGGAGGCAAGAATGAGCCACCTGAGGCAGAGAAGAAGGTGGGCCCGCCACTCTCAGAGGCAGCACTGATGTCTCTGGGATGAGAGAGCCTGTATAACCACAGCTTAATGTTCAAAAGGCAAAATCCCGTGATGAACGTAGCATTCTCAGTGATGTACTTTCCTAAATTAAGGAGGCAATTGACTACCTCAAAAGAAAATACCTACCTTTTAGGTAAGCGTGTTGTATGATGTGATCATCTGCAGTAAGAGAAGACTAAACTCAGTGACACAGGAGTTTCCTTTCAGTTTTACAATCTTATAATTGCCTATTAATAATACTCCATGACTGACTTCAGGATCGGTAACGACTGTACAGTCACACAAAGACCAAACACAATTGCAACCCACTAAACAAAAGAAGGGTAGGGACTGAGCTGAAGCTCTGGGCTACTGCTTGTCCCCTTAACTCCCCTTAACATGGGAGCCCTTTGGGGGTACCATGATGTGTGGGGTTTGGACCAAAACTGGGAACTAGGAACTCAGGGCAGGCTGAGAAATGAATGGCCTATAACTCTTTGGTGATCAACAGGCTTGTTCACAGGGAATATTTGACGGAAAAAGGAATTAAGAAGTATGGAAGAGAAAGGAAAGGGGAAAAGTGCCAAGAAGCAAAAAATGAAAAGGCAGGAAGATAAGGTATAAGATACAGGAATGAAAAAAGAAAAGGCTTAGGGAGAATAAAAAGAAGGCTTTGGGCCAAAACGTTCGTCAAGCACTCTGAGGAGAAGCAAGACTTGAGAGTAGTTTGTAAGAGCATAATGCAGCAATGTGGCAGAGTGGGTCTGAGAGCAGCAATGAGATCCCAAAGAGGGTGAGCATCTGTCAGAGTCATTCTCTGTCCAATTTCACGCTCCAGAGAGAGTGGGGAAGCTCAGGCCACCTCATTTTCCACCCAAGCAAGTCAGGCTGACACCCTGCGGCATGAAACTTTCCCTGTTGTAGGCATTTATTCCTTGAGCTTGTCACCCCATAATGAACAAGGACCACAGCTAGTCATCTGCTTATTCGAGGGAGCGCCGGGATCCTGACAGCCTGTTAAGCAAGCAGCAAAGCTAGGGAGGAGTGGAAAAGGTGTGGAAAGAAATGTGAGAGATCTCACAGATAATGTGGAGCGGAGGCAGCAATGTAATTATAACCCTAGTTTTATTTTCACTTGACGGCACAAAAAAGGAAGGTGAGGGGAAGCTTTTAAATGAAACATGACATTCCCTTATTAAAGACTGATTTAGACTTCAGCAATCTTGCTGCTTTGTATACGTTCCAGTGCTCCCACACCGTGGGTAGACAAACAGTAGAAGTTTAATAGAATAAAATAAATTTAAATGGCAATTTCCTGAACAATGAGGGCTTGTTTTCTGAGCAAACAGTCCTTTTGGTGTTGTTATCAAAGATGACAGAGCTAGCCACGCTGTAAATATGAGGAGGAGAGATATGGTCTCATTTATAGACTTAAAAGTCCTGTTATGTGCCTTTGTTTCCTGAGCAAACAAATCTCTTGTGGGGACTGCACGGAAAAATCTCGTTATCCAGTTCTGTGTGGGTTGCCCTCATTGGAAACAACTGCATTGCCGCCTGTTTGTCAAAAGCATCATTTTCCAGCGTGGTCCGCTGTGGCCCTGCCGAGGTCCCAGTATCCATCATTGCGGTCCGATCTATGCCGCTTCCACTCATGTCAAAGTGGAGCACAGTCAGCAGTCCCTGCCACATCTTGGGGTGACTTTAGGTGGCAAATCTGTTGCATTTCTGGCCTGTGAACCTGGGAGCTGCAGGGTTTGTTTGGGTCCAGAGACAGCAGTAAGTAATCCCTTTCAATCATCCACAGTAATCTCTCTTATGCACCATGAAGGACATTCCAAGCAGAGCATTTATATTAAATAGGACATATGGCAGGTGGCCTTACATTTTAGAAAAACTAGAAAATAAATGAACAACCCTCAGGAACATTATTAATAATGCTTTCAGACAAGGAAGTGTGGGTTTCTCTACCTCATCAGCCTGCCACTGCAGCCACGGTTTGCCATAATAGGATTCAAAGCTCCTCCCGAGATTGTATCTGCCCTCAAGGGTAAATAAAGTCAGAGCTGGAACTTTCTGACACAACTTTGTCACTGGCTTATTAATATTGGCAGGCAGTGACCGGAGAATGGGTGACACTGGCAGCATAGTAATTTTAAGGAAACATTTCCTATAATGAAAGTAGCAGCAGCGGTGGCCAACAATTGCACAAATGCTGCTGGGAGGCTTTTCCTCACTTGCTTTTCTATGGAGCCCACTTTTCTCAATAATGCGCAGTGGGAGACTGCTTTGTTGTTGCTGAGTTCAATGGAAATTGCAAAGTTGCCACATAATTCGATATTATACGCATTTAGGGCCTGATCCAAAGCCAACTGACATCAATGGCACGACAGCTATTATAATGAGCAAGGACTGTGGTTTGGACTTTCCTGGAGAGGTGTTCCTAAGCATAAAGCCTTACAGAAGATTATCAACTAATTAACAAGAGCACTGGAAGGATGCTGTTTGGAAGGCAAAATTAAGCTTGCAAAATTACTCACTTTAAAAACCAGGGTTTGGTTCAGGTTTGTGAGTCGGCCTCTACCTAAGGAGTGCTACGAGCATTCTTTCATCCTTATAATCCCTTCCAACTCACACACATTTCTAAGGATGCTATTCTGGTCTCTCCTCAGAGAGATTTTTGGGCCGTCTCCCAAAACTGCAACATAGTAAGTGCACTGCTTTGAAAAAACTCTCAGAGGTCATGAGTTTATGCTTAGGTATTTTTAAACACTTGTTATTCAGTGCTGCAGTAAAAAAGGCCTGATGGTTGCCAAACTGAGAACACAGCCCAGGGTTTATAATGGTTTCCTGGGGTGTGGATTAAAGAACAAGCTACTGTAGGTCCCAAGCCACCCCTCCCACTGTAGCTGGCTCTGCATATGTTCATCTCTCCATGGCAATGCCCTGAGATGCATCAGAGTATCTTGGTCCTCAGGGAACAAAACCAGGTACCTCAATGTCACAGTCAGGTCCAGAAGTAAATCCAAGTTTGCCAACACAAGTCTGGGACCAGCTTTTCTTTCTGGCCGATCAGCCATGGAGACAAGAAGGCAGGAGGGTAGTGCTGCAAAAGTGATTCTGCCAGCGCCCCCAGCTCCTGCTCAGAAGAGCTTGATCTTTCAAAGCTAGCAGCCCTTTCAGATATGCAGTTCTCTTCACAACTGCATAACAAGATGTATGCTGTGAGAGGCAAAAGCTAATTCATCCCGGCATCATCCAAAAGCTCATCAAAGCTCTTTCAATAGTAGGTACCCTTTGTTTCTTAGTTAAGGAAGAAGCAAGTCCCTTCATCCAGTGGGATTAGACCACAATGTCTTCCACCCACTCCACTGGAACAAAAAAACCCTTTTCAGAGCAAATGCTTTGAAAATCAGGAAAGTAAAGAATTCGGTATGCTGAGATACGGCAGCTTTTGTACAAGCACCCTGATAAGAAAATGATTTAATATAGATACCACAGTTGCATCCTTTGAATTCCCATACACTCCAAAGGCAACTCATGTCACTCAGGCAGCCAGCTTGAAGCCCAAAAGCACTAAAGACCTTGAATGGTTCTTACCTGATGTCTATTTGGGTCTTGGCCATGTGTTTGGAATTAAATGCTGGGTGCGTGCGTGGGACTTTGAGGATATACGGGTTTTGTGCTGGCTTGAATGCTGAATTACTCTCGGTGAGGAACCCTTTTTGAATGTCTAAATATCAACATTTAGCATGATTGCTTTTGAAAGAAACCACAGATCTCCTAGAAGATTTCTTTACTAATGCAGACATCAGCAGTGTATAACTGGGTCATTAAAAGGGTTTCATTTTGTGACCTTTGTGCAATGCAGTTCGCAAAGGGTTGTGCAGGGACTTCGAAGAAGATTGAACCAGTCACGTAGCACTGGTCTTCCTTGAAAAGTGCAACTCAGACTCCATCAAGTTCTCTGCAAGCTCCAGCATTCCATTTTGCCACCATACCCGCAAGATTTGGGGGCCACAAAGACAGATGCCTTTCCCAGAAAACTTTGCAGGGAAGTTTGCAAAGATACCGATGGCGGAGCTGCAGAGACACGAGATCTGCTGCAACCTCTCCCGCAGATTCAGGTGCCCCGCAGCCCCACAAGCTGCATCCTCCTGAACTGCTGCATCCTTTTTTGAAGAGACCGGGAGGTTTCTGCTTCCCCCAAAGATACAGAGGAAGGAGCTATATGCTCTGCACTGAATAAGCTAATGTAATTTGGGGACAAAGCAGCCATTAATCACTTTTATTGATAAATAGTAGCTTTATTAATAGAAAAACTGCCAGTAGTGTCAATTATTCATACACACACATATGCATCTTCTATACAAAGAATGGAAAACAGACTTCCCCCTTCTATCAGCACTGTAACTGGCAGAATAACTTCTGAAATGCAGGCGTAGGTTTTAATACTTTTAAAATATTGTTTTACATCACTCTCATCCCCTAATTTATCTCTGCCAGGCAGCAAGGCAGGCTCAGAGCCATCTGAATGCTGTGATTAACTAGCTTGCTGATTATCTGTGTATTAACACCAGATCTGTTATAGTTTCCTATTGCCATGCTACATACAGAAGCAGAGAAAAAAATTAGTTGATCATAGGTTATTAAGGGCAAAATTCAATAATAGATGGATTGCATATCTGATGGCAAGAGCAAGCTCTTCCCCCACATCTCCCTTGCACACAAATTGCAGCAGTTGGTGTGATTCAGCAATTTAAACCTTTTTTCTCCTCCAGCTGTGAGAAGTTACCATGCTCCAGGGCTCTGCCCCAGACTCCTCCGCTACCTGGCAGGGTAAGTGGGTTGGAGGGGGCGGCAGGGATGCATCTGGGTCCCGGCCAGCAGCCGTCGTGCCCCAGCAAGCCCTCTGCACCCCAGGCCCTCTTCCCTCCTGTGCCATGCAGAGGAACCAATACCGCCAATGAATGCTACAGGGATGTTAAGAGAACAGGTTCCCTTGGTGCTGGTGTCATCACACCGCACGGCTGCTTGTGATACTGGAGGGCTGGATTTGATGATCCAGGTCCCCTTTTGTTCTCGTATAAGAGAGGAATGGCATTTAGGTATGGAAGAGGTTCAAGAGCAAAGTCTTCTCCTCCATGAACGCTGTCACTGACTGAGAAGCCCATCTCACCTGGTTAAACCCTTGGTTTCAAAATACATAAATAAATGTAGGAGGTTCCACAATGCAGAGGTTCCTGAGGAACTAATTACAAGCTCTTCTTTGTTCACTGTAGGTATTTTTCCATTAAAGTCGCATCAAGTTTTCCCTGTGTTAACTTACATGCCCCAAAAGCTCAAATTCTGTGGAGGCTTAATTACAGTTTCACGCTGCCAAATCCCTTTGGTGCATCTTCTTGTAAGTCGCACTTAACATATGTTATCAGCAAACTTAAGGCCCTGCAGCAACAACAACAACAACAAGGACCCTGAACAGCTATTCTGCACATCTAGGAGCCTCCAGGAAAGGAATACAAAGCATTTCCAGCCAGCTTTCATACTACCCGAGTGATGTAATTTATTTACAAGCCACCTTGCATACCTCTGTGCCTGCCACAGATACCAGGCTGCAGAGAGGAGGTATCAGCCCAGCAACGTGGTTCATGCAAGGACTCCACCTCACCAGCACGAGGCTATGCATCCCTTGGTTATACATCATCTGCCATGTTACAAGCCATGCGACTCGTAAATGTTTCTCACCTTTGGATAAAACGAAGCACAAAGCTGCAGCATGTTGAGACAGAGTTTTTCTACAGGCGACCCTGCCTTCTCAGCACAGAGAGAGCAGCTCAGGTGCTCCTTCACAAACTGAAGCATCCATAATGCCCCTACATTGCTTGTGACCAGAGATCTCATCAAAGTTGACACATTGGGTCCCTGTGTGCCCTTGGCAAAGTCATCTGACCTCCTTAAAGCTTAGTAAACCAAGCCACAAAATGAGCTGAAAGAAAGACCTTTATAAAAAATAGACACGATTCTAAATTAATCCGAACAAGCTTTCTTGCACAACCTAATAATTTCCACACAAGACACAGAATAACATAGGTGGGAGGGAAAAGACCTACACGAAACAGAGGACACCTTTTTTGAGCTGTCCACCCCTTCAGAAGAGACCTGAAAGGTCAATATGGTGCTAGACCACCCTTGATTTTTGTTATCATCAAGTTGAAGAAGAGAAAAATCTGATGGTTACACAGATACAATCAACTGAAAAGTTCCTCTGTAGCAGCTGAAGGTGGATCCTGACCAGCTGGAGCACTAGTCTTATCCCAGATGACCATACTGACATCCTAATAAGATTTTTGACTAATGTGTTGTTAACATGAATACCTGTCTTGAGTTTTATACAGCATCCATCATGGGGATATCAAAGGAGTGTAGCTCAAGGGGAATGAGTAATTCTGAAGTCTCAATGTGCAGTAAGAAGTAAGTTTCCTTCCTAGAAAGTTAATTTCAGAAATCCTACAGTGAGGTTAACAGGATTAGTTCTCCAGTTGCCACTGACTTTGCAAGAATAATACCAGATGAAGACTGGAGGGAGAGAAGGAGGGGTGAAAGGGAACTGTGACTCTTCAAAATGCTGATTAATTGCAAAGAATCTGCTACTGCTTAAGATGTGACTTGCTGACAGGGAGAAAAATATATCAAAGCGCAGAGGAGATACATCAAAATATCAAAATTCAGCTGAATAAATCTCAAGGGATGGCAAAGGATCCATCCCTTAGAACTCAACTAGAAGGATTTCTCGTCCTGCTTGCATTAAGCAGTCTTTTTTCTTCTTTTTTTTTTGGCACAGTTGAGTCCTATTCTAACAAAGTGTGAATAGTTTTTTTCAAGACCCATCAGAAATTATTCCATATAGACCAGAAGCTGGGACTTGAAGCTAAGAGTTGGTGCAGATAAAATATCCATGAAAATAAGGCTAGGGAGTTGCATATCCAGTAGGGATGGGAGGTGGCTGATTGCCTACCCTTGGAGGTGCACTACATTATCCATGGTAAATGTTACTTCGAAGGCAGATGAATTTCAGTGGTCCAGAAGTGGTTGCTTTAAAAATATGAGTATGTCATGTTGTTTCATTTCCTGATGTGAGGGCTGATCCCCTCCCATGAATTCCCTGCCCTAGGCTAGGGTGAGGCACCCGTCTCCTGAAAACCTGCTTCGGAGACCAAGGGAAAGAGAGGGTGAAAAGTTTTCCCTAGGGAACTGCCTTTGCCAAAGAAGCACACAGACAATCGCTAGCTGGGAAATTTCCACCGGCCCGAGTGACACTTCCAATAGCCTGAGTCAGCTCAATTTCTCCACGCAAAGTTACAGTTCAACCTACTCATTAGCAATCAGCAGAAATCAATACTCTGCATTGGCAACCGACATCCTCTATCTAAAGGACAAACTGTCATCGGCGTGGTGGCTCAGTGGCGTCTGAGGTGACAGCAACAAAGAAGCTGAAGGCATAAAGAAAAACTCATTCATCTACAATTAATTGCCGCCAAAAAGTCTCTTCTTAATTAAAGGCAGGGGAGTGCTGGGCTCGCGCTTGCTGTGCAGGGCATTTGCTATATGCCCCCATTCCACTTACCGTCATGCATAAGTAAGAATCTGCCCTCGGGAGGAAGCAATACAGAAAAAGCTGGCAGGGAAGAGTTAATTTCTGGTACTTCGGTTTATCAGAGGGGCTGATAGCACCCCAACAGCCTCACTCAGTTCCTGGGGGCAGCAAACCCCACGTTCCACAGTCTCCTAGAGCCCCTATCTGTACATCACTCTGGGGGCTTCTGCCTATTCTGTATCCGTGTGGTCCTTCTTCTTCTAAATTTCTCTACCAGAGAACAGCTAGGGAGGATACTTTGTCACCGTCACCTTAGGCTTCCAGCAGCCAGAGTCCAGATGACAATTCAGAGACACAGCAGAGCATTCAGATATACACTCAAAGACTCAGAGTGAGCACCTGGTGCAATTAATAAAAAATGATGGAACAAGCATAGGCCATTTGGTTCATCAAAGTTCACTTAGCTTTTCTATTTAACGCTCTATTTCCTCCAAGAAGGCAGCTTATGATTTACCGAAGAACACCAGTGTCTTTCCACCTCAATGGCTTTTGCTTGGAAAGTCAACTGAAAATATGTTTTACTTTGTTTGCACGTACATAGATACCTAGTTTTGCTGTGAAGACACCCAGTACGCGCCATCTCTCCTTCTATTCTCTGCCTGTCACTGTTCGGGGCTACCACCAATTTAGGTAATACAGATTCTTACTTTTACCACCCTTGCTACCCTCTGGCCCAACACTACATCCCAACCCAGAAATCCTTTGGCACTGGACTAAAGGAGAGGAATGTGCAGGTGCGTTCCCTGCTCAGCCTCCTCATTACTGCTGAAAGTTGGCATGCAGTGTCCCGCCCACTTGGAAGAAGTGTCCTGAGGTTACTCCTGAATGTAAATGCCACGGTCTGGAAATAGGAAGGAGAAAGCTTTCACAATTTTCCGTTTAAAATTAATTTTCCCAGTTTTCCATTCCTACTCTCCTCTGTCAAATCCCAAGGACCTTCCTGACCTGCAACTGCCTATTCATATTAGGGTGCGCATGCAGCGTCCCTAAGCTTCCCACAGTGTACCAGGGAAATCCATCTTCTTAAGACCTGCTCTGTTTCCTCCTCTCTGTCCCCTGGAGCAGCCGACAGCTTTGAACAAGGAGCTCTTTGTTCGCTCAAGCACTACGCTTGGATATTACCAGAACTTTAAAAACGGATGTTTTAAAATTCCCCACGGACTTTGTAACGGGGTTTCTCCCAAGGCCTCCCAGGGTCTTTTCCCCTTGCCCTAATGGACACGAGCTTCTGCAGCTCTCCCCAGAAGAAGGACTAAATTCAGTTTTCCTCACACCTTCAGAAGATTGGCTGCAATGGCTGAAAATGAGGAAATCCGAGGAAATTGGAGCAGGCGCCACATCCTGCTTCTCCGCCCCCTGACCGTAACCCAGCTGATGAAAACAATGCTCCCACACTGAAAACCCCACTGCTGTGGCCAGGTATCTTAGCAGTTTCTCAGGTTTTGATTTATTTCCTGGAAACTGATTTCCAAATGTTCAGTCCTTTTAGTAAACCAGGCAACTGCTATTCCAAAGGCTTGCTTTGTGAGCTGTTCTCATTAGCTTCATTTATTTCATGTTTTTACCTAACATTTTCTTTATATTTTCACATTAAATTCCATTTGCTGTGCAGTGACCCAGTTTCACAGTACATCTGACATCCCTTTGATTTCTTTTTGCTGCCTGCTCTGCACTTACAGGTAAGAGCAAACGTAAGAAGTCTGCAGCTGATTTCTTTGTGCAGGTCATTTAGACAGATTAGAAACACTGAAGGAAGCACTAACTCCTCTTCTAGCTTCAATCAATACTTCCTCCGAGTTTGACACAAGTCCTCTCTATTTTTAAGCAATCCTTTGCTATGTGATACGCTGACTGCCTGATCCCTTCAGGTTGAATAGCAACCTGGCAAGTGGCACTTCAGTAGGTTGCTGCAGAACCCAAATAGCATGTCATGCCAAGTCCCATCATTACCCAGCCTTCTTTTTCATGTATGTGTACATGTGCTTGTTATGACAGAGCCACTAGAAGGGAGAATAAAGCTAACAGAAGGGAGAGGATGTGTCAACCTCAACCGCGCTTTCTCCAACTGTAACAACTGAACAGTTTCCAGCAAAAATATTTAGTTACGTTCATTGTGTGCTGGCTTCAGTGCCTTACTGTCTCCACACACTTGCTAAAGTGACCCCAGAAAGTGGACGCATCTGCATATTTATTCATTTGAGCTGAAACGTTCAGGAGTCTCAGGCAATACTGATGACCCTAAGGATTCAAAAGTCATCTATCGAGCCCTCTTTCATTTCCTTTCCACTGCCCGGGCAGAGGTAGGAGCCTCGGAGGCAGCAGCGGCGGCACACGACCCAGTGATCCCCCTCGAATCAGCCCTGTGGCAGGGGAAGATCAGAGGCTCAGCCATCTCAGGGCAAAGCTGCAGCTGGTCCAAAGCAACCGATGCTGGAAACAGAAGGAGACATGTGCAGGCACCTTGATTGTGACGACTCTGGTCACCTCCCCCCTTGTGCGAGTCCCAGCTTGGGGGTCACTGCACTCGCCCACCACATGGCTGCAGTTTTGTCACCCCCCGGGGCTGCCCCGGCCAGACAGGCTGCCCACCACGGCTGCCACCCCGAGCCCCCTCCACATTCAGCTCTGCGCCCTGGCACAGGCAGCACGCGCGTAGAGGACCCAGGGGACCGGTTCCCTTTGGTGTCCCTCCTCTTCCTCCCTCTTGCTGTCTCTCGGAGCAAAGCCGTGTTCATGAGAGTGCTTAAATTCTCCCCCCACCTCCATATGTTTCCAACCCCCTACCCCAAGTCATCCCTCTCTTCAGGTCCCTTATGATCTGCCGGGTTTCTGCAGTGAATCCCCCTGTGCTTTGCGGATCGGCATTCGCCGGGATGGAGATCCTACAGCCAGGATAGCACCACACCGCAGCAGAGGACAGCTCTGCCCTTCCGAGCATCTCCTCCAGGGCTTTCCTCTCCCTGCTTTCAAGATCTCTCATCTCCTAAAAACCCCGGTGCTTTTTTCGCTCTTAGCTCTATACTCTCCCCACTTTTAATGTAAGTGTAAGTCAAATTCTGTTCTTTGTCACTCCCATCTCTAGACCCAGAGTCACAGAAGAGATCAACAAAGTTACGCTGGATTTACACCAGGGTAATGAGAGCAAAAAATTGGCCCTTTGTCTTTGTATTTTAACTTCTTCCCATCATATTTTTTATTTGTGGCAGTGTTATTGTTAGATTTACTTTGATGTGCCTGTTTGAAATTCATTAATCTACAGCACGCTCTAGGAAAGCTCTTTATATTTTTCTCTACTTAGAATATATAATGATTTCGCTTTACAAAGTATGTTATAATATTCTAAATTTATTACTTTACTATTATCTGAGGAATCTCCAGCTATTCATGCATATTCCCCCTTTGTTTCAGGCCCTTCAAAGTTAATACAGCTAATTCTACATTTTCTTCTCCTGGCATCAATTGTACTTTATACTAAATGCTATTAAATTACAGACCCTTACTGCTTTTCCTGGAAACTTGCTGGTTGGCAGAGTAAGATTAGATCTGGATATTTTACACAAGGTTGTTTTAACAGTTTAGGTTTAAGATGCAGCTAGTATAGGAACCTTCAGTGTGATGGCATCCTTAAAAGCATTAAAAAATTACATTAAGCTAAACGATGTCACTTCTAATCAGAATTTTTATCCCTTTCTCTCCTGATTAGTGCAGCCTGTGCAGTTTTACTAAATATCTCTGCTAGCTCCATCGTCTTCACCTCATGGCATCTTGAGTCAGCATTTCTGGCTGCAAGCAGTACCGTCAAGTGAAATTCATAATGTAAATTAGCATTCAGCACTGGGACCGAGGCGGTCATTAGCAAATGTTTCCAAATGACCTGTGGCAATCCCACCTCCTCACCAGGCCTGCTGTAGGAAAAATGTTAATTATTCCTGGAGGGAAGGAGGAAGAGCTTCCCGGTGTTCAGCTGGACAGCTGGGCAGGAGCCATGGCAGCAGCCGTGCTGTGCCATGCCGTGCCGTGCCATGCCGTGCTGTGGAGGGTGATGCCCATGCCGTCACGTCCCGCTGAGAGCTACGCGTCCGTCTCTCTGTGCCCAGTGGTCCCTGCGACAGCAAACCAGGCAGTCCCAGTGGCAGGGAGCTGCTCCTGATGGAGGGCATCTCTCACCCCTGCATCCTTCAGTCGAGCAGGGGCTGACGCCTCCCACCCACTCCCCATCAGGAAAAAGCCAGACAACCTCATGTGTCCGTCGTTCTTTTCCTAATTCAGTAATACAATATGCTTAATATAAATTATAACTTTCATTGTAGTAATTCAGCTATGCAAGTGTGACCTAGTGCATTTGTTAATTATTGGACTTCTGAGAATTTTCTCACTAATTTCACACGTGCATGCCTGCGTTCGCCCAGGTCAAAGCTCTTATTTGTAACCTAACCAATAAAAGCAATAAAAACCTGTCTACAAATTTGCAGCCTACAAATTTATTCTCTCAAAGTTTCCTATGTAAAGTGCATGCAGTTGCTGTCACAGTTTTGTTTCCTTTGGAAGGAAATATAATTATAATTTTTTATATATAATTATATGCAAACATAATTATATAATTTAAAAAAAAATACCTTTTTAAATATTTAATGTCAGCAGTGAGCTCATTAGATATTACTTGCTTTGCTGGAAAATGCCAGGTGAAGAGCAGATTGTTATTTTTCACCAAGCCAGGACAGAAAGTGAAGGTTCATCTAGCCCAGGACTCCATCAGATGGGCCAAAGGAGGATGCTGACAGACTAGTATGACTTAAGAGCAAACATATAGAGATACTTGGGCAGAAAAGATCTCCTTACCCTGCAACGAGAGTCTGCAGCTCAGGGATTTCCTGAGTCAGATAGAGTGTTAACGTGAAGGTTTATGACTACTTTTTGCGGCTGTGGCCTCCGGGCACCTCCACGCTGCTGGCAGCTGCCTGGAGGAGCAGGTGCCATGTAAGATCAGATCCTACCCGGGAGAGCAGGCAAGAGGGAGGATAAATGGGATTTCTCCCGGGACAAACTATGGCAGAACAGGGCTCCCTGCAACGTGTCTGCACCCCGCTGAGCTGCTGACAGCTCGGCCCCGTGCGGCGGTGTCTGGTGCTGGGGGAGACTCTCCTGGGGTGATCTAAAATAAAAATACTCTCTGTTTCTCCGCGGTGCCCTCACCGAAGCGCCAGCCTACGAGCGGTGAGTTCCCCAAGGCCGCAGCAGCAGCGGTGGTGAGGAGAGATGGCTGCCGGCTCGCCTCCCGTGCCGAGCATCCGCGCACCCCACTGCTGCCATCGGCGTGGGAGCCGCGCTCGCCAGGGCTTCTCGTTCGCAAGGATGGGGATCAATGTAGACTTAATTTCGGAGGCTTCACCCACAGCCATCGTTTGAAGCCCGTGCCAGCCGCGGGGGTGGAGGGTGTGCAGGAGACAGACAGTAATTAAGGCTGGATTTTGAAGCAGAGGGATTCCTCTCACCCTCCCCTCCAGCCTAAGCCCCGGGACTGTGTTCCCAGAGCAGAGATAAAAGGGCAGGTTCCCTTCCTTGAGTTTATTAAACAAAGCACAAAGATGGTAGGACAGGACTGGTGGTGTTGCTGAGCTGCCAGGTCACACGGGCTGGCTTCAGGACTCCCACGCATGCTGTCCATCTGTGCTCCTCCACGAGTGGGACCGCATTTTCCGTGTGTACGTGGCATGGATCCAGAGCCTCTCTCCCACCCAAGAGACATCAGAAGGACTTGCCACCCAGCTACCCACAGAGCAGGCGAGAGGCTGCATACCCTCTCGCATTACCTGCTACCCTACAGTCAGGACACAGAACCAAAAGATTGTCAGAGTCCTAATTAAATGCATAAATTCTACGGAACGATGCAAAATGCATCTGTGGCTTTGAAGGACTATGACAATTTCAGGCAGATGGCAAGATAGGAATTAGCACTTCTTGCAGCACCCAGCCAGAACAGATGCAATACATAATGAGGGTCAGACAGCAATGCACAGCGTAATTCCCTTTGCTCTCCCAGCAAACACAGAAATGCTAAGTCACTGTGTCACTACAGATTTTGTTGCTGGAAACAGGATGAGTGTCAATTGTCAAGGTGAATTAGTAAAGCTGCATAAGCAGAAGCTGGAGGTAGAAAGGGAGCCGTGAAAGAGGCAACTCTAGCGACACAACGCTTCTTAAAGCTTCTTAAAGCTTCTTTCTCTAAACTCTTTCTTCTCCCGTACGCATATTGATGATTGGGAGGGGTCCACAAAGTCAGTAACTCCCTCTGAAACAGTTGTTTGTTTTGAATTGCTGATAGGAAATATATTAAGTTAATTAAAAATTGTTACAAGGGCAGTGATTCATGAGGCATCCGACTACAGAAGAATAATGCACCTATCTGGCTACCCACGTCATCGACCCATTTCTTTGTGAATTACAGTATTTTACCTCATGAAATAGTAAAACATCAGAGCAAAGCAATGGAAGGTTACTCTGTGCTTAACTGTCCAAGAATTATATTCAGGAAGAAAAAAAGTGTGGGCATAATTTGTCAGCAGGTATGAAAATAGATCTTCTTAAGGCATTATCTGAACTTGGGGAAAACGTTTAATTGGCTGCCTGGGGCCCTCCAGTATTTTCATTTTTCTAAATGAATTATAGTATATTCATTATACAATAGGTGGCTACAAGTATGAAAGTGTTTCTGTGCATTCATTCAGTGGTTCATTCACAATTTGAAAAGCAAAGCCAACCAGGTGTAATGAGGAAACCCTGTTTAGGTGGTTGCATTTCTTCTTTGTTCTGCTTTTTCACTGGCAGTATTTGAAACCCAAATTTGCATGAGTTAAAATCTTGCTCGGGAAAGCTAACTCGCACTTTGGGGTTCTGCTGCCATGCCAAATAATTAAAGCTGCTTAAATGGATTTGCAAGGTGGATGCTCAAACGCAGATTGAAATGTGAAGCACTTCCCAGAAAATCATCTATTTTATAAACAAGGAATCTTCAGACCTTGAGGTAGCCAAAGTGACTTGGCTTTTAAAGGAGATTACTTACAAAAGGCTCTGGCTACCAATCTGCCAGAGACTGGCTGCGTGACTCTTAAAACCCCAGAACAAAAGATCAAAGACTGCCTCAGTCAAGCAAAATATTCCACTGCTGGGTAAATAACTTCTGCTCTGCAAATAGCATTTTCCCAAACGCCGTATCACGATTCAGATCTTCTGACAGGTGCAAACACAGGCTGGAAAAGTGTGAGAAAACGTGTCCCCTGACCTACCAACTGGTGAGAATGAATTGGTAACCTGAGCGTACTCAGCACCTCTGGAAACAGGGGTACAGGGGCCTTAATGCTCATGAGAGGACAGGCATAACCTTAACACAAGGCAGTGCTAGTTAATGGCAGCACTTTTAAGGCAGGAGCCTTCAAGATGGAGCTTTCAGCTGTCCAACCACCATCCAACCCTAAAGGGGCAGCTCAGCAGACCTGCCCCCCAACTGTGCCCCTAAAAACTGCATCTCCATCTTCTCACCAAGTCCCACACTGCTACACAGGACGTCATGTCCCCAGACGGAGGGGACAGGCAAGGAGGGGCAAGGCAAGGAAATGCTTACCCAAGAGACCTCTCTGGTGGGCATGGCCACTGGTGGGGACAACCTCACCCCCTGAGAGAGGCAACGAGTACCCAAAGGTCTCACTATCTGCACAGGCTGTCACAGGGGCTTTGTACTTTTCTGTATCACCCCACAAGCGTACAGACCTCAGGGGCCAGATTCCCACCACGCTGTCTGCAGTCTGGTCAACTTTTGCTGTGTGAAATGAGTGGGGGGGGGGCTTAAAATGCGAGTGAGGTTGTAAATAACCCAGCAAGGCGTGAGGGAGACTACAACATCTGGCCACTCATTTCTTCCATCTCTATCAAGTGCCAGATATAATTATGAGGACAGGTAATAAATAGACAGGAGTAATAAGAGAGGAAACATGAACATGAAACCACAGCACCTTCATCCTTCAGAGGCCCAGGCAGTCCAGTAAAAAAGAGCCATATCCAAGAGGCTTTGAATCTGTCTCTTGCAACACGTGCTATCAGTGTAGCATGGAGCAGCAGCGCTTGACATGGAAAATAATTATTTTCCCAGCAATCACCACCAATTCATTGTGGAAGAGAACTGGAGAATTTTGACCAAAGAACATTAACTGGAGAGCTAAATCATAAACCCTGCAGTGTTGACACAGTCTTCTTGCAACCCCCGAAACGCATATTTTGCATTCCAGCTGACTCAAGGCATGTCCTGGGAGGTGGATAAGAGCACTCGGGATGCCACAGAGAAGCCTGACTTTGAAACAGCAAGCTCCGATACTCACTGGAGAACTAACACATGCCTCCAAAAGCATTGCCCTGCTTTCTGCCTCCTGTCCACTAGTGCTCACAGCACTGGTGGAGGAAAAAAAAAAAAAGAGGAAGAAGAAATTAGTGAAATCAATGGCACTCAGCCCTTCAACATCAAGACTCTGTATAATTCTCAGATCTTACCACAAAACCATGAGATGTGGCTCAAAGAAAAGCCATTTGGCCCACTGCACTTGCTGGCTTTTGGCTTGGTCTGTATCCTTAAAGAGAAAAGGGAGCAAGAATACTTCAAAGCAGCATGGCTTATAGTCAGGTGTACAGGAATGGGTTAAATCATGGTGTAAGATAGTGCAGTGGTTGCACATTTTATAATGATTTTTCATGTTTTTCTGCTGTCATTCACAATGCCTTCCCTAGGGAAATCATTTCATCACCTCTGTGATGGTGGGATGAATGAAGACTGACCCCTGCCTAGGAAGCCAGATTTATTCATGTTAGGTGACTGTATCCATAAAATAAAAGCCATCTTTTGCCAGGATTCCTGCGTGTCACACTTTTATTCCCTTTTATTACTTATATATTTTTCTCTGTCACTATCCTTTAGTGATCACTAGTAAATTAATTTGTATTTTACCTTTTATTTTATTGGAGGTTTTATATAAATCTAACTCTCTAATCTTCAGGCTGCATCTTCTATATCTCTGTGGATGCCAAAATTTTATTTCTATAATAAGTAACGTTTGGCCATTATAGGCCAAAAATCTCTTTTCAGTTACTCCTATGCAAATCCAAAATGATCCACCAATAAGCAAAATGTAGCCCCTAGACTGGGCATGTCTGAAAATGCTTTGGCGTGAAATAGTTTTCTTAGGTGCAGTGTAAAAGTAACTACCTTGTCCAGAAGGTAAAATTCATTCCTCCTAAACCTAGCCAGCAAAAAGTTTTGCCTAAAAAGCCCTTTGTAGACCCCCCTATGTAGGGAGGAAGGTGTGTAGCATCACAGGACAATTATCTCCTCTCTCCTATCATGGAGGTACCCATTTCTCCTTGTTGGCTGTCAAGGGAGTCTACACCAGTCAGCTTAAGCAAGATATGTACTTTTATATGTGCAATACATCCCACCAGTAAAAAGACCCTGTGGAGAGTTAGTACAGAGTAGTGAAAGCTACTGTAAATTTGTGCCTGAGCCTTGTCTTACCTGGCCAGACAAAAGCTTTTATTATAACCTCCATTCCACTGGTTAAGTCTTGCCTATAAATATTAGTCACACAGCACGAAAGAATCAATTTTTATGATGATGACAAACTAAAGCGCAAAATTGAGCATTTATATGCGGGTTGCCTTTGGGCCATTTGATAATTCACAAATTAGTCCCGACCCTCCTGGATCTAACTTTAAATATTTCACTTCAAATGTTTCTACTGTTTCAAGTGCCCCCTAACATAGCTGGAATTTGATCTGCCTACCAGTAGTAAATTATTTAACGTAGCCTTTGCGTACAGAAAAATAGATGTTTTCAAGAACAGATTCTTTTAGTTCCTGTATTCAGGGGAGAAAGATTGGTTTTATTTAGTTTCATGTTGTAGGGCCAGATTTCTTCACTTCTGTTCAGACAGAGTAGTCCTTTATTTTCAAAGTAGCTCAGTTAAAACCAAACAAAGGTTGTTTGTCTTTACTCTGGCTTAAACAAAAGCACACCGCATAATCTGAATTATTTTGGTTTCACATACAGCTGTTCCTTCTAATGGCATAATCTGATTCTTCCCATTGTACTAAACCACTTCACTTAGGCCTGTTTATGTTATACTGGAGTCCAAGATGTATCATCTTAAGTGTTATGCTCTTCGCTGGAAACAAGATCTGTCACCCTGGCTTAGTTTTAGGATGTTCTGAGTGGATCTTTGGCAGGTACAAAGCCTCTCTGAAAACAGTAGCAGCTTCTCTGAGTTTCACAGTTTGGCAAGGAATAGACACATATAGGATATTTGTCTTTTAGTGGGATGTGATCTCACTTCTTTCTCTTTGCTCCACAAAGCTGGGCAAGTGCAAAGATATTTTTAATGCACGTTTGGGAAGAAAAGATTATCAAGGAACATTTTGTTTGGATTTTTTGCTAAAAGCTTTGTTTTCAAGGACACAGGCATTTAGGATATGCCTGAAAGCTTCTTCTTGCTCGTTATGGTTAGGTATGATAATTTTCAATCTTTGGTTCATGAGTTCATTCCCTAATCAGGGCTACAGCACATGTCAAGCTGTTCACTTTGAATGAAAAGCTTTCTAGACTGAAAACTCAATTTACCCCTGCTAGTGACATTAAGATAAGCAGTCCCTCAAGGGGTCCCAGTCCTTATCTGATACACTGTGTTCTTCGCAGGCTCTGGCAGAAATTAAGTGGACTTTCATGTACACACATTTGGGACATGTGTACCCTATTGAACAGGACCTTTCATTTGCACATCAAATGGAGCTTTCCAGTAGCTCAGTCGAGCCCCATTCACTTGCTGAATATCACCCCTGTTACAAGAGCCTATGATAATGGCACGCCTATATATCATAAAGACAAAAGATTACTGCACTGTAGGAGGTGGCTATCAATCCATTGCCTATCATCCTGTGTAATGAGGTCCCTATAACAAAGTGATACTTTTTATATCGTTTTTGACAAATGAGTTATCCCCTAGGAAAGCTTCATTAGATGTCCTTCATCGCCTCCATCACAATGCTGAGATCAATTATTTATGTCAGTAGCACCTAGGAGTTTGAGGTAGGGTGCTGTGCAAACCCAGAACATGTGTGCATGCACACTAAGCACATGCTGCTGTATACTTTACTGGCGTATGCCTCCTACTATTTTCTTTCTCTCCAGCTATTTAACCTGATCCAGGTCCTCTTTTACCTTCACACTGCGAAAATGCATGCTGCTAAGTCTGAAGAAGGCTTTGTGCAGACTTCTTCTGGAATCAAATGTAGGCAAGTCCATATGAGGGCAAGATTCCTACTCACAGAGAGCAATTAAGAACATTAATGCAAGTATCTGAAACTGGTCATTGAAATTGAAGTCGTTAAAACAAATTAAATATATATGTAGGAGCTGCCCTTTAGACTGGAAATGGCCTTCTTCCCACTTAAAGGAGAATTAGCTGTGAAGGCTATCTACCACCAACACACCAAGGGAAGCAAGAGTCCAGAGAACATTACACTTAGAAAGGTTTAAAGGACTAAACAGGGGATTTCCACTCAGAAGAAAATTCACTGGGGAGCTGAACTAATGAAACCTATGTAGTGTTGCTCCAACTCACCTCTAAACATATTACTTAGAAAATGTAATAGAAAACAGCAACATTTTCCTGGGGATTTTTGAATAACCTCCCTGCACTGAACTGAGATTGATGTCAGTCTCATGGCATGAAGCAAAATGGTTCAAATTGCCTTTAAAAAGGGTATTTCCATTTCTTAAAATAGCCTCCCAACTTTAGAATAATTTTTGTAGAACCCTATTAGACAGTCTGGGAGAGTGTTAACTTCATCCCTATGGAAAGTTATATATGTCTCCGTAAGGAGGCAAAGGCAAATGCTGTGTGGAAACTGAGCTTGGCTCTACATTAATATAGTGAGTATTCCTGACAGTGGTGGGGGTCAATGTCCTTTCTGATAGAAGAACTGATTGCTCTAGGACTAAATAATTTGCATTCACTTGGCCATGGGAAACCTTAGGCTCACTCCCTAGGTGATTTGTCACCTGGAGGTCAGGATGTGCACTATAGATCATGACAGCTCTCGATGGAGGAATTTCTGAGTAATAGAAGGAACACAATAGGTTTCCTAGGTAATCAGGAGAAGACAGAAGTAGTAAAGGATTGAACCACAGTAGAAGCAACAGAGAAAATGAAATTCTTATTCAAGATGGGCAAGGACTTCGCTAGATCAATGTCAGATTATTATATATGCTAGATCAAGCTTTATGACAACTGCAATTGGGATTGGTAACAATCATATCTCAGAGAATTTCAGTATTTCTCTTCTGGTTTTACTTACAGTCAGATGCTGTGATTTGTTTCCCAGAATAACAAAATGCCATATTTTCTTGCTAGAGAAGAAGATCATGCATCCACAGCACCACCCTGAAGCTGGGAAAGTACATACAGGATCTACTTCTTCCATGAAATATCCTACTATAGTTAACACACTGCCTCTTCAAGGTATGGGAGATGACAAGTACTCCTCAAAATCAAATTATCAGACAGTCTTTTCCATAACCTGTCAAAGCTCCTGAAAAGGGATGTCAGTGTCATGACCCCCACCTATGGAAAAGGAAGCTGAGGTACAGAGCTGTGCAAAGATGTGATCAGGAACATCCAGGAGCTGATTACAAAAGCAAGAAATCCTGATTTCCAGGCAATCCTTTCTCCAACTCTTGGGCTTGTATCCCAAGCACCTGGCAATACAGAGGATAGGGAAAGGGAAGGCAAGGCAAGGGAAGGCAAGGCAAGGCAAGGAAGTCTACAGTAGGTTTTTGAAGATCTCATTTGAGCCTGTGTTCTTGACCTCCTCTGAGCTCACATCTAATTCAGTGAGAGCATCCAAGAGATGCCCAAACCGCTATTATTAGCTAAATGGGTTAGCCTATGGTGACGGAAATCAGTTGCTCTTCCTCTGTGTAAGAACTAAAAGTTCAGACTGCCTATAACAAACTTCAGATTTCCCTTATCTCAGTTTACCCACTCAGAATCTGTGAGTCCAGTTAATTAAAGCTTGAGCCAGTTGCCCAAAAATAAGCATTTGGTGCCACCTGAGATTCCCCAGGGTATCTCAGATGTCTGCACAGGCCTGGCATGTATGACATAAGATCTATGGGAAACCCATGCGGTTCTGGAGTGGTAGCTGCAGGCCAGGTAAGATTCCTTTGGGCATCTCAAATGATGCTAAATACCTGTGTTAAGGCAACTGAATGGAGGTTTTTAGGGTGGAGCTAGGCAGAGTTACCTGCAGAAATTGATTCAGCACATTTTAGGTGAGAATTTCCCATTGCAGGTGGCCTATTTCTCATCACTGACTATAGAGGACACCTATGGCAACCTGTCCTGGTTTTGGCTGGAATAGAATTAATTTTCTTTCTAGTAGTTGGTATAGTGCTATGTTTTGGATTTAGTATAAGAAGAGTGTTGATGACACGCTGGTGTTTTTAATTGTTGCTAGGTAGTCTACTTCTCAAGAACTTTTCAGCTCACATGCTCTGTGAGGTGCACAAGAAGCTGGGAGAGAGCATAGCCGGGACAGCTAGGCCAGCTGGCCAATGGGGTATTCCATACCATGTGATGTCATGCTCAGCATATAAGGCTGGGGGAAGAAGAAGGAAGGGGGGGACGTTCGGAGTGATAGTGTTTGTCTTCCCAAGTAACCGTTACGCGTGATGGAGCCCTGCTTTCCTGGAGATGGCTCAACATCTGCCTGCCCATGGGAAGTAGTGAAGGAATTCCTTGTTTTGCTTTGCTTGCGTGCGCAGCTTTTGCTTTCCTGATTAAACTGTCTTTATCTCAACCCACGAGTTTTCTCACTTTTACCCTTCCGATCCTCTCCCCCATCCCACCCGTGGGAGAGTGAGCGAGCGGCTGTGTGGTGCTTAGTTGCCGGCTGGGCTTAAACCACGACACAACCACATGCAAAAGTTCAGTTTTATAGGTGCCTAAAGCTGGGAGGGGTGAGGCTGGGCCATAGTCCCCAGTTCTCTGTTCCTTGGTCCCTTCTGCACTTCTCAGCTCCTCTGCCAATTGCATGGAAAATCCTGCTATAGGGATTTGGAAGAACTTTATATCCACTTTGCAGAAGTATAAATAATAATGCAAGGCAGGGGGGGAAATCAGGCCTGTTTTCTCCCCACCTCAGAGAGATATGAGAGAGACACCATGAAGAGTAAAATAGTTGAGTTGGATTAAATTTAGCATGTCTGAAAAATTTTCTATTAAGAGGTTACCTTTGATATAATGCTTCAGCCTGCAGACTTTTGCTTCCCAGGCATTAAATTCTGTTGTAATAAACTTTTACAATATGCATCATTATAGGAAACTTAAATAGGCTTAGCTCTTGAGTGAGACTCACAGAGACAGTAGAATAGAGAGAAGAAATGCAAGGTATCTGGCTTCTTGAATATTTAAGAAAAGGTTCTTCTTTATTAAATAATGCATATGAGGAGAGGGATTTTGAATTCTAAATATTCAAGGTCAGGGTGGAAGGAGGTCTGTCTGGACAGCCACAAATTCCTGATCTTAGCTCCTGCCTCTGCCTCTGCTTTCTCCATACGGCCTTGTGCAAATCAGAGGACTACCCAACCACTGAGCCCCTTAGTTCCAGCTACGCTTGAGACCCTGGGGCAAATGGGTTGTTAATACTCACCCCTCTCAAGGAAGAGTCATGGCAATTGCTCTTTTTATTCTTCACTGTATTGTTCTCATATCTGTGAGGAAAGGCTTAGAAAATATAAATGACTCAGCTTTATAGCAAAACGGTTGCCGGTGGTTTGAAAGTAAAATTCAGGGTCGCTCTTCTGCTTATAATAAGCATTGCAATGCAGAATGGGCAGCTCCAGAGAGCCCAAATGGGAGACAGGGAGGATCAGTCTCCTTGTTATTACGATGGTTTGTGGAGACATTTGGCCTCAGGTATATTCTCCTTCCTATTCTGTTGGTAATTCATTTGTTTAAAGTTTAGTATAGTTGTCCACAGAGATCATGCTACACTCCTTTCTAAAGCTCTAAGCATGTTGGTTATTTAACAGACCTTCTGCCACATATGAGTGAAATGAAAATTCCTTTCCTACAGAAGAGTTACAGTACCTTGTACATTTGTTTACGAAGAAGAGGGGATTTATATCCTATTTTGTTCTTTGTGACCTCTTGGAACATCAGCTATCAGCCTTAGCATGGCCAGGGAGCATCCATCAGCTAATGTTGCATTTCATGGCCTGGTATAAACACAGAGAAAGATAGCTGATCCTCACCGTGTATAATGTGGAGTTAGACAGGGGCTGAAATTTGTCCGTGCTCTTAAAATAACAAAGCCTTCATCCTGTCTATACAAGGAATGGAGCAGAGGCACTGCACCACCTCCAAAGTCTTCTGAGAGGCAGAAGAAGGGGAACGTTAAGACAGAAAAAACGCCCTGATATACTCCTTTTCCAGTTATTATTCTGCTGCCCCTCCGCCAGCCTACAGAGGCTTGCCTTAAAAAGCAATGCCCTACACTCATCAAGTGTTAGATTCCTCAGGATTTTCTCTCTTCATGTTGCTCAACAGGAGATTTCAGCTATTCAGGAGTCTGTGGGTTCACATCTGGCTTGGCTGTTTGGGCCCCTGTGCATCTCTGGGAGACCTGATTCCTTCTCTTGATTAAGTGAGCACAGAGAGATCCCTGGAGTGGGGAAAGGTGAACAGAATAGCCTGAAACATTGGCTCGTGATTTGCACTGCAGTGTCATTTGCAATCAACAAGAGACTCCAGTGCCCTCCATTTAAGATGCTGGCTTTCTTCCCACTAGACTCAATAACACACTTAATTCTTCCAACACCCTGACACTTTATTTTATTTCTGGCAGTGCTTATTCTAAAGGTCAAAGGCCTCACTGGCTTTCTCAATTGGCAATACTACTTTATTTAATTATTTTTAACTGCAGAAGGCACACCTGTCATCTGTCCTTAGGCATTTTTGCAGACACAAAGGAACTACAGTCCACAGGGCAACCTCTGTTAATGGGTGCCAACAGGGATTCCCCAAACTAGTCCTTCAGAAAAAGCAACAGTAAATGAACAGACCTGCTGGTTGAGAAACTCAAACTCTGACTCAGATGCAGGAGTGACTATCAGAGCAAAGGGTTCCACAAGTTCCCACCCAGGAGGCAAAAATATATAAATTTTTAGTGTGATATTTATTGGGTTTGGCCCTGATTAAGAGAAACAAAAACAAGAAGAAATGTTCATTAAGGACTTCACCCTGGCTTTGCAACTTCACTTTAAATTCAAAACACTGCCTGTCAACAGACAGGGAAGGAGACTCATTGAAAGGTGGACTATACTCTGTCCTTAGACGCATGTGAAGTGCTGCCACTGAAGTCAACAGAGGCCTGAATCTGGCCTTATAAATCTTGGCAGGTCCTAAACTGACATATAATTTATTGTGAAAGGAAAACTGCATTTTCCCCATAGCTTTGGAAAAGGAATAAGGGCTGATGGCCATTGCAGATCCTTTTGCCCCTAATGGTGAGATCCAGCAGACTTTGTTCCATGCTCACCATTGCCTATTCTTATTGCAGACCTCAATTTTGACACCTTCTGACATTGATTCACCTGAAAACCATTGAAAGAGTATGTACGTTGTAATGAAACGTAAGCCACTGAAAACCCTCATTTACTCAGACAGGCAAATAAAAAAGTTTTGGCTTAGTATAACGTGTCACTTCTTGCAGCACTCTCGCTGTTGTACCTCACAGAACGTTACCAAGAGCGATGCTCTAAAAACTGAGCCTGGGGATGAAATACCCTCAATGCAACATAAAATACAGGGCCCCTTGAATGGGTAGGTAACGATCCCCCCAGGTCACTTTATGCCCCCATGCCCTCATTGGTTGGCAACTTTTTCCAGGGCTTTTGCTTCAAAATGGAGTATGTTGGAGATTTATCCATTTGGAGGTGCTGTCCCAGACAAAGGAAGGGGAAGCTCTTTTTTAAAACACATGGGGGAAAACAGTTCCTCGCCCTCAGCCAGGTTTGCAAACTAGTTCAGTATTTACCTTTGGCAAGGGAGGAAGGGAAGAGTGTTTGCAAGCCTCTGTTTGAGCGCATTTGCCTTCCTCACTCTTGGGAGGTGCAGACTTTGTTCTGTCTGTGGGCTGGGCAGTACGGTACAGGTTTGAAGAATGCCTTTCTTCTTGGCCGAATTCGTTGTTTGGAAGCTTGCGGCTGCTGCTGCTGCTGCTATAATTGCTGAGTTTATTGCTGCCCGAAGCAAATGAATGAGTAGGAGGAAAAGTAGGAGGAACAGAAAGTGCCATTAATCTACTCTCTGCTGAGTTTGTGGGAAAAAAAAGACAAGCATAATTCCTGTAGGCACTCAGTATGGTGATGAGCGCAGCAAAAGCAGTCGGATATTACATACTGGCATATTAGTAGGATGAAGGCGGCAAAGGAGGTCTCATGTCTTCACAGCCCAGGAAGCCTCTCACCAGGCTGTTCCGTACCTCTCAGGGCTGCACTGACTCCACGTCGCCTTGCAGGTGCTGTGGCAGCACCCGGTCCCACACTTACTCCATCATCAAGTCAGGATGTGGCCCCGCCTCCCTGCAAAGTTAGAGCTCCCTTCTGCAAAGCACAGTGGGTCAGGTCTAAAATACGTATATTAAATAAAAGCAGGAAGTATGCAGGTATTGTCTTACCTGTAATCATCTTTGCTCCTAGACACATTTGCTCAGAAAGCATGAGGTATATTATGATCTCAAATTATTTTCTTAGAAAAGACTATCAGCATTCTGTACAAGAAGGAAAATGCAAAATGTAGAAATCGATCTTTTACTGTAAAGGTCACTGAAAATTATTTTTCAAATGAAGCAAAGTTCATAAAAAAAGGAACTCATTTTAAGATCAAAATAGTTTATGGAAGTGTTTTTTAATAAGCCATTGATAGCCTTCCTGCTGCACTGGCCATTTCTCAACATAGTTCTGCTATAGTAGAGACCATTGAAGGATATCAGAAAGGCAAAGTATGCAGGAAGAAACAAAATTTTTTATTAAACCAACTGATATAGTTGGGGATACAGGCAGGCTTTTGAGTGTCCCAGCTTTTCTTTAAGTCATTTCCAGAGAGAAACAAAGTGGTTAGCCCGGTAGTGGAAACCGGGCTACATGATAAAAAGTTGATTCATTGTGCTGATTAATGTGGAAGGAAGCCCACAAGTCCACTGTAGAGTCATCCAGGGATGGGAATGACAAAAGACAAGGCGGGGGAGTAGGGGGAATGCCAGGGGTAATTTTTTTGCTTCAAGGGAAGCCAATGATAGGTAGAACTCCCTAATCCAGCAGGTTTCAGACTCCTATCTCTGTGTAACTTGTAATTACATGATTTATTAAGGAGTTTTTTCTTGTTTAAGTTGACAGAAGGAGATAAGCCAGGTCATTGAAACTCCACAGCCACTTCATGCTCTGGGAGCATATCGGGACTTGTGGGACAGGAGTCCAGGCAGAGAGGAAGGAGAGCTATTTGTTTATGTTGTTGCCGATTGAATCACCATTGCTGATGGGATCACCATTTAAAGTTGGAAGTGTATTTAAAGTGGAATTGAATCAACCAAAACATTCAGCAAATCCCCAGAGATACAGATGCAGAACAACAGTGGCAAACTTCCAGCCTGCCATAGCAAGCATTCAAAATCCTCTGGAAATAAATGACTTCAAGGTTTTAAAAGGATAAGAAAGGACAGCCAAGCCAGACAGATCTCAGGGCCTGTTCCTGAAGGCCCCAGACATGCATAACTTCAGCTGGTTTCCAATCGTGTCATCTTTCCAGGACCAGCATTAAGAGGCTGCTGCCTTTGTGCAGGGGACGAACATGATTGCCTTCTACCCCAGCACTGTGGTTTACATAAGGATGTATGAGTGGATGTTTTGGTTCAAACAAAGGGTCTACCTAGCCCGGTTCCAGCCTCCAGCAGTGGCCATAAGCTCATGTCCAGTGAAAAATAAGAAATGGGCAAACTTTTATTGTATTTCCCCCGCATACTATCTCAGCCTCTGACTATGCTCAGCCAAGCAGATTTTCTAAGCCTCATGTGCTTTGCCTGTTTAATAAACCTTTGTAAATCTCTTCCAAGTTCTTACCCAGCCTCTCCTTGAACTTTTGCATTCATAACATCCTTTGGCAGGCAGTCCCCCGCGTTCGTTGCCTGTTACACACAGAACTGCCGCCTTCTGTTACTTTTGAACCTGTCTCCCAAATAGCTCCATCTGACGGACGTTCATCCTTGCCCAGGATGAAACAGTGAATGTTTAGCCCTTATCCACCCTCGCCATATCGAGGATTTTGTAGTTCCTTAGCGCATCCCACCTATGTTGACTTTTCCAAGAGTCCTAGTCTAACAGCTTCTCTCCTATTCCTTGGCCCGAGAGCCAGGCAGAGCCAGTTATGTTGCCTGGGCATCTGCCAGATAGGTACAGGTGGTACAGGTGAGCTTAAAGATGGAAAGAGGCCTCAACATTGGGCTACTGCAAGGGAGAAGTGATTGAACCCAGCCCCATGCTCAGACAAGCCCTGCTAGATGGCACGCACACCAGCCGTGACCCAGCTCTTGGTCATCCCTGGTCACAGGACACAGAACCACGCATCTGCCTCGTGATGGAGGAGGCAAAGGCTGTGTCACTGTAGTATGACCCAGTGTGGCCCTTCTCCATGTGGTTGAAGACCTTTCAGTGACTGGGCACAAGGCAGCAGCAACTTCTAACAGAGCTGGGAGCGCTCTGAGATGCTGTTGTGATGCTGAATGGTGGGATGGTCCCTTGTCCCAAAGGCTGCACAGTCTAAACTGACAAATAATGATGGGTTGCAGCTTATAACTGAGTGAACAATGTTGGCTATATTTCACCTTACATGATTTATATGAGATATGTATGACATGAGTCACACAGATATACGTCTCATACATTTCACAGATACATTTTGCATTCCAGACGTTTTCCAAATACCTTTGCCTCAGCATAATCATTCGTGTTTGTCCCATCCTATGTATTCTTTTCATAATTCTCAAGAAAACTAAATAGAAAACTATTCTTATTGAACAAATTGGCGTTTCACATTTAAAAAGAAGGTATGTATTTTCTATAATACAAGTTTCCAGAATCATTCTGGCTGTCGTTTGTGAAATGACTGTACTTTCATTAGTCAAGACAAATTATCTAGAGCCCCAGGAAAAATTAATTTCATGGGGATGCGAAAGATTGAAGACCTATTGGTACAGTACAATATATGCTTGGTAGATGTCCCCTGCCTAAGGCATGAAATGGCCTATTATCTTGTCTATGGTTCAAAAGTAATTGTACACATTGCACACAGAGCAACACACGCTCACAGAGCAAACACCTAGTGATGATGGATATCACTATTGATACAATTCGCATCTAAAAACTATAAGGGCTGGAAAAAGTATTGTAAATTTTAAAAGGTAGTATGAATTCATTAACTGCAAAGAACACACACAGTTGCATTCAAGCAGTAGAGCTGTGACAGTAATTGCTGAATTGGATATTTTTAAAAAGCCCTTTTGTTCTTATTGGCATCAAAGCTATTGTTGAACTGTGCTGTACTGTCAGCAACGTGAATATTTATTAGGGGTTTAGATCCATGCATGTGAATGATCAAAAGCAGTGATGAAGGATTCTGTAATTATTAGTAATTGCTTCCCAAGTGACCATTTTTTTATAAAGATTCTTTATAACAAAGTGTTCACTAAAGAGTATGGGTTGAACTCATATTTTCATAGCAAGAACATGAGCCCATGGAAATTACTTCACACATTATCATCATAGCTGGAAACTACCCCTAATAAGAAATACAAATGCTACCTAAAATCTGGATATCATAATTATGATTATTACTTGTAATTTTAATGCAGATTGTAATGTTACCTTTTCAATTAGAAGAATTTTAAGACTCACAAAAAAGAAGTCAGTTAAACTAGTTTCAGGTCGAGCAAAGTCTTCATTTCTCTAATTCTGGGTTCAGAATTGCTTCATTCAAGTAAAATATAAATGGTGCATCAGCTGTGAACAATCCTGGACTTGTAGAAGGTACTTTCTAGGCTCAAGTCTCCATTCACTTAAAAGGATGTAAATCCTTACACAGACATATAACTACAAGCACAGACACCAAGAGAATTACAAAAAAGCCAAAAAAAGGTGCAAAAACTGAGTCATGCCCTCTTCTCACATACCAGCACCCATCCCATTGCCAAATGAGATCAAATGTGTAGCTTCAGAGCCTTACTTCATATTTGATCCTAAGGTTTGCCTTGGAGCTGCTCTTGCTTATTCCAGGACTGAATTTGTCCTGAATAAATAAAAATCAAAACCATGGCACTATTAAAAATAAGTCATACATGACAATAATAGTCCACTACGTCTCATTGGAAAACATTCAAAACTTTTATGAAATTGGGGTGTTCTGCTGTCCAGACGTAGCACACGGCAGCTTTCTCCTATCCTTTGCTGAGGATGGAGATCACCTGTGAGTACATGACCTACACAACAGCTGCATCCCAGCCAAGACAAGCACCAGGAGGGAACACCTCCACCACGAGCTTGTAACTCCACTGTATATAGTGGGGCGTTTTGGAATGCACAACTGCAGCTGTACAGCTCCAGGACTTCTTCCTTCCTACACATCAAATGCAAAGGGTCAACAGACCATAGAGTATGCGAGATGCTAACAAGGGAAGGAAGGAGTTTGGGCTTTGCAGGGGAGATGCCACAGCTTCGCAGGAGTGGTCCCTACCTCCCCTCTAGATCTGATTCTAGAAACAACATGTATTTAATTTTAAGTGCTTGAAATGGCCTGCTAAACTCACCGCTAGGATTAATTACATTCTTATGCTCCTCAGGGAAAAAAACTTACTGTGACTGTCTGCAAAGTGCCTGTTTGGATGCTGTACAAATTAATAAAGAATAGTAACAGTGGTGCCTGCATGAAAAGCCAGCTCTTACGAATTGATCTCGTTCTACTGAAACCAATGGGACAACTCAGCGCCTTCCATTACATGCAAAAAGCAATATTCAGTATGTGGTTTGTTTATGACCTCTGAAGAAAAACACATAGAAAACCCCTTCAAGATATCCTTTAATGTGTTCCAGGTTTTTTAGTTTCATTTAAATAGCTTTGTTCAATATGCTAAAGCACCCTACTGAAGTTGTCATGTGGCACTGCTATTTCTTACACTAAAATCTGTTATCCCTCACAATATAGCCTCCTTTGCCATGCCAAATGGCTTAATTTCCTTGTGGTTTCCTTTTTGTCATGGTTCAGTCTCCCATCTCTCTCATAAGACACATTGATACCATAATATATATATCTGCTGCAGGATAAACACTAATTTATCATACAGGGGAAGTGTGAGTTCCGCACATACACAAGGCTGTAACTGGAGACTTTAAACAGTCAGCCCAATAGCTTCATTATTCTCCAACAACTCCCTCAATATCATCTCTCAAAATAAAGCCAATTTTTCTTCACTTTCATCAGTGTGAATCAGGAGTAACACCACTGAACTCGATGCTTCTGCTCCAGTAAGGAAGAGTCAGAGCTGCTGTCTCCTATTTATGAGGTAAGTGGGGAAACAAATCATGTCACTGTTTTATTTATGTTTCATCTAATTATTCACGGCACAGCTTGCATCCATCCTTCTTAGTGACTCTCTGTATTCTGCACTTCCCCACCATAGCTTACCCATTCTTCAGTATGGATTTTGATATCTGTTTAATGTACTGTGACTTGTGCCACATTTTCCCTGCAAGTTGCGTATTCTGTGCCAGGGGGTGAGGGCAGGGGGAAACCCCAAAGGAGAAGCATCCACCAGGGTGACATCTTAGATGACAACAGACCAGAGGCCCATTCTCCTTTCAACGCAGGGGAGATTTACACTGTTCCCATTACCATTAATAGTAGTTATGCGTATAACTTGTCCCATACACTGAGAGGAAAATAAACTTGAAAGAGGAGAAATAGAGGATATTCAAGGGGAAAATATTTAATATGTGAAGCTTGTGGCTGCCAGTTGGTAATGAATGTGGCAGGCATAATAATGGTAATAATAGGAAAAGACACCTACATATCTGAGTTAGGGTTATTGTAATATGGCATACGTACAGAGAACGAAACCATCAAACCACTAAATATCATTTTGAGGAGACAGCAAGAAAATATACTCAAGACTAAATGGAAAATAAAAAGGAGAACAAAAGCAGGACTTGGAACAAGCCAGCAAAGACTGCAGAGAAACCAGGGGTGTTTTCACCTAAGGAAACAGCAGCTATCTGCGGGAGTACCAGGAGGACTGGGGAAGGGGCAGAAATAGAAGGGATGCCAGCAGCGTGAGGCAGAAGGCACAAAGGTATTTCTGTCCATCATAAGACAAAAGCAAACACGGCCAGAAGAGACTGGAATAAATTAGTTTACAGGATGGTAAGTGACTCAGACTGTTCAATATAGGAGTGTTTAGGTAATGAGATTATGGACCAGAAATAATCACAGAGGCTAGAGCTTACAAATCAGTATTAAAGAGGGACTCTCAAGTGGTGGATCCTAGTGATTCAGATACTCCGCTGGCTCAGACAGTATAAAACACAGCCAGAGGTGCTGGGATAGCACTGATGCTGCAGACAGACAGACATCAGACGTCACGGTATACCACCTTCCACTTCTTCCTGGTGCCAAACTCACTGGCATTTACTGCTCATTGTCCCTTTATATAGGAATAGCAATACAGATAAGCAATACAGATATAGCAATACAGATAAGATGCAACTGCAGCTGTGGTAGGAGTTACCACAACACAAATATCATTGACTTACATTATGCATTTTAAAATGGCTTTAAGACTTGAGAAGTAATTGTCAGTGGGGAATCACCACCAAAGTAAGGTGGCTTTCAGGCACGTCCCTGACGTTCATGCAGGAGTACCATGCAGCAGGATCACCAAATACTGGAGCACAGACAAATGATCAAGCCTCCATCATCTAGGGCAACCATTTTAGGGTAGAATTCATAACCTCTGATGGATGAACTGCTCTCTCCTTTGACAGTAGAGAGAAACCAGGTGAGCAGCTATCTTGTCTGCAGGTGACTTGGTCAGGATCACTGAGGAAATCTCTGGTCTGAGTCATGGTCTCAGGCATCTCTACAGCTGCCTTGTTTTCTCTCTGAACTGTTACAAGCCCCTTTCACATGAATGGGGCTACATGAATTTTAAGTAGGAACCTGGCCCATTGTATGCAAAACATAAATCAGGAATAATAAATCAGACAATACATAAATCAGGAATAATTATTCTAGCACAAAATGGAGACCCCATTTAAAATACTGATGAATCTTGGTTCTGTAGGAGAAATATTACTGAGTCTAAAGCCTCTAGCTGAGGAAAAACGAAGTAAATCCAGGTTTTGGGAAGTATAAATTACAAGGAAACACTGAGCAGATGTTGCTTCTATAAATAATAACAGCTCATTAATTCTCACTTTGCTAATCCACACATATTTAAAGAACTCACCAACCCCTTTACCCCCAAGGGGACTCATCCCACTTCTCAGCAGAGCCTTAATTTATGTTAGTAGCAAGATCTCATATTTCTAGGAATTCATTACTTTTAGAAAACCTATTACAGTATGTTTATTGGCAGGCTAGAAGATATTATCATAAATAATTGAAACTCAACTACAGTTGTTCAAGGCATTAACAAACTACATTGGCAAGGCATCACACCTGAGTCTTTTTTTCAAGCACATCCTTTCATTCACGGCACAATTTCATGCCTATGGAGTGGGTCCCAAAAAAGGTCTACTTAATCCAGAATAGGGGCTTACATGCTGCACGGTGTTCTGAGTGGTCTGCTGTGCAGACACAAGTTTCACATTTAATTGCCAAGCTTAATTAATGAACAAAGGATGCTGTCACTATCCATGCGAGCAAATGCACAGTCTCCCATCATTTAAATATACAGACACGGGGTCATCCAATGAAGATCTTGAAACCAAAGTAAGAAAACTAGTAATGTGAGCCCTGATGTTAAGTAAGGCACAACCTGTAGTGCCAACGTTAACAGTCATTGAGCGGAGCTCTCTTATGTGGGGATGATCTGAAGTGTGAAATGCAGCCGGATAATCAATCAGGGAAACAGGCCTTCCACATGGATGGCAGGCAACCACTTCCTTCCAGAGTTGTCCTATGGGATGTACTCTGTGGAGCAGAGCATAACAGATGATAAAGGATTACGCCATGGTGTCATTGAACTGATTTTAAAAAAGATTGTGGGGTGTTTTCATGCCCTACAAAGCCAGCCTGAAGGAGAAGAACATCAATATGTGGCATGGGCGTACTCATAGATCATCCCCTAGTCTTACAAGAGACTGACTGCTACCAAATAAGGTTGTTCAGAGTGGGAATTCACCTCACCAAACTTTAGTCACTTAATAGTTAAGCATCTTATATGAGCTAATTGTCCAGGCTCTCTCCATACTGACCAGAGGCACCTCCAGCAGACTATTTATTCTCTCTTAATATAGGTGGGACCAGGCTCCTACTGGAGGTGCCTGTCTCCTTTCACTGAACATAGAGAACCTCGACAGCTAGCTGAAACCATACACCTAAAGAACCGAGGGCTGCCAAAATTAAAAACAGGAGCAACAAACTTGTGCAAGTTTGTGACAAGGACTAATAAGGTGAGACAGGCGACTGCAAACTCTATCTTATAAGAGGTAAAACAATTCAAGATTTAAAAAAAATACAATGAAAGCTAAGTGTGAGTTGAGATTGCTGTCTACATAAACACATCGGAACAACTTACAGCAGAGAGGGAAAATAGCTACTTAAGCTAAGAGTCAACGCTGGCCCAAGAGCAAATAAGTACGTACTAACAATACATTAATTCATCCTGGAGATTAGAAGAAGACTTCTAACCATCAAAGGACTGAGGGTCTGGAACAGCCTTTCAGAGTAGTGGGATCTCCTGTTTTTGGAATGTCATTGCTTGTAGAGAAGCTGCTCTGCTACGTTTATGGCACACCTTAAGACATTATCATGAAGCATTTAAAACTGCTTGTGTAACCCCTGTTGAAGTACAGGATACATAAATATCAGATAACTATTCTGAACGAAGAAATGACCTGCTCCAATGTGAGAGACCGTGCATGTGTCAAAAGCAACTCCACATTTAATCCCAAGTGTTAGGATAATTTAGCATGGAGGTTTAAAACTGGGCTCTTTTTGTTTGGCTGCCAAATTTCAACCCCGGCTTCCCTGCACGTCAGGATCCAACTCTGCATTGTTATCACTGCCACCGAGATCACGAGTTTCCCCTCGTGCCCCACTGGTTCCATAGAAAAAGCAAGTGATCGTGGGCACCGGTTTCGCAATGGGCAGCCATGCAGTAGAAGCTAACTTCAGCAGCCCATTGCAAATTAGAGATGGGAGGAGAAGGCTAAAATAAAGCACGCTTAACTTCAGCTATAATTTTGGTATTGTGGTTTTGATATTTATGTTCATCTTAAAATTACATAGTGACTTGGCACTGTCAGACATCGGACTGGACTTCAAGCAAGCAAATATACAGCAGACCAAAGAGGGAGATGTGCAAAGAAATAACATTGCAACGTGCTTTAAGGGAGAGATTTGAAATCCACTGGGTCTCTGGAAGGAGGTCTCACGTTTGCAGACGCTTGGAGAGCAGTGGTCCTAATTGGTGGTGCTTAGTAACATACACTGCATGGATTCAGTTCACTCTGGGATACCAATGAAATTCTTCGTAGCTTGCTAAGATTTCTGGAGCCTCTGACACCTCTGCTCCATTATTTGGAAACTGAAAGCTTCCAGAAGATCAAAGTCCCTGGGAACACAGAGACCTCTGTCATTCTCCCTTCTGTAAATAAAAAATCTTCAATATTGCAATCCTCAGTAAACTTGTTCTTTGTGAGTTTTACAGTCACAAAAAGAAGATAGTTACATTTGGAGGACCATGTCTTAAGTTGAAAATGCAAGACAATGAATGCAAGGCAGATTAAGTAGTGAAGCTACTAACATGACATGATGGATCAGTTTGGTGTATGTAAGGAGGATGCTAACAGCATCATAAAGCAACCAAGCATAACAACAAAAACACTTCAAATGACACGGCTCTGAAAAATGCCTTTTTTATGAGTGTACACTTTGCAGAGAAAAAGCCTCAAATTTTCACAACCTGGTTGCAGGTATTAAGTAATAATCAGCTCTCAGAGAAAAGTGCTGTGATGTATTACAGCATTAGGTCTTGCTGAGGAAGACAGACTGTATCATGATTACATGCAAAATTAAACCTGAAAAACTGCATTAGAAATATCCATGACTTTGAATTTCAGATCTGTTTTCTTCCCTCCAGAAAGTACTGTTTAAATGTTAGGTACAGGAATCCCACTGACAAGCACTCCTGAGTACAAGCTTCATACCATCCTGGAAAGAAACAATACAATTGCTTCACTTCTGCTCATTAAATATACAGTGCATAAACTCTGGCTTTGGAAATCGCATCGGCAGGAGGCTTCTTTCTTTCTTCTTTTTTTTTTCCCCACCCCTTGAGGATTACTGAAATGTCTGCATTATCCACTGAATAATGATAATGTTCTGCAGCCTCGAGCTGTGACTAAGGATTTGGTCATAGATGCTACAAGGTAGGGAACCTAGAGGCTGCCATTGCAAAAATGCATTAGCATAGAAGTTATTATTTCCTTTCTAAACAATTAAGCACCCAACCTTGTTTATCCCATATACTTCTCACTTGCAGTGCATACTCAGAAAAATCTGGCTACAAGAGACAACCTGCTGTTTTTGTGATTATACTGTTATGCTCATTGAAAAAATCCCTCACAGGTTCAGCAAGGCTCTGTTAAAACTTCTTGCTCTGTAACTCCAGCCACTGCTTCTCACACTGTTCTGGCTGCCTCACTTTCATGAAAACATTCACTTTCCATATCCATCATCACCTCCACTTATATCTACTGTTACTCTTAAATATTAGTCCTTTTAGGACTCCACAGATATTCCCATTGAGTTCAGTGGCAGGGTCAGGCCTTAAGGCTACAAGTGCATGGACCTTTATTTGGTGATGTATACAATTCCTGGCTTCCTCCTCCTATCTGTGACTGCTCATTCCCACTCCCACAGCATCCTTTCAATTGCGCCAGCACAAACATTTGTGCACCCGTGCTGGGAATCAGATAGGGGAATTGATCCAGCTAAAAATAACTTTTTTTTTTTCCCAAGTCAATTTTCAGGCAGAGCAGTTCCTGATGTGGCAGGATGGTGGAAAGCTGGTGGGCAGCAGGATGAGGAGGTGGGGCTGGGAGAGCAGGACACCTTCCTGGTGCCCCAACATCTGGTTATGCTGGCTTAAACTGATTGGGACATAAGGTACGAGTTTTCAAGACTGTCACTGTTGTGAGAATAGTAGCATCGTTCTCAAGCCTGATCTCCAGGGTCTCTTTTGTGCCCTGCTCCAGTCAAACGCAGTTATTAACCACACTCACAGAACACAGGCAAACATCAAAACTGGCAGAAGTCCTCAGGCCTGATGCAGGTATCTCAAATGCCTTCATAGGACAAAGCTACATCCAGCACCAAGTCATATCAAGGGAGCAGAAGGGCTCAGCAGCAAGTTACCATGTGAGATGAGACCCTCCTGTAGACTTCCTGGAGCGTGGACCTTGCTACATAGTGCAATGCCCCATCATGACGTGGTTTCTCTCCCTTGCCAAGAATACAGGCATCCTCACACAACCACTCCTCGCTAGACTGAATTCTTATGCTTGCTATTTATTGCACCGGTCCTTCAAGTGATAAATGGCTTGAATAAAAAAAACAGAACATGAGGAGAACTACTAGATGTCCATAATCATTTTCTAAAGCATTATAAAGTGTACTAGGAAACACAGGCATGGCCTGAGGTGCTTACCTCTTGAAGAAGACAGAAAATAATGAAGCATACGCTATAATCTGGAGCACACGGGTACAAAAAAAGCAGGTGACATTGTTGATCAGTGCAAGGAAAGGCATAGAAATGATATCAAAGAGAAGCTGCCTTTAACCACTTTGGAAAAGACTGAGGAGAAACAGCAGAAGTAGAGGAGCCAGTGGATGAGGGACAGAGGAAGTCGAACGAAGGCGAAAAATGAGCAAGGCAACAGTGAGCGGCATTGTAGGTATTGGAAGCTGTTCCAGCGACAGTGGGAGGCGAGAGTTTGGTGAGCAAATGTGGTCCCAACACTTCCAGGCTAAATGTCTCCCACAAGATTGGTGGAACTGGACTCAAGTACCAACTGGTCTCTCGCCCTGACCAATGATCCCAAGTGCAAATAGTGCAGAAATAGAAACCTGAAGAGACAGGTGACTATTAAAGGAAGTACCACAGAGTCAGTCTTGGGCAGTAAAGAAAAAGCTGAGCTCCTCGGATACCAATGGATCTGCAGCATGCCAGGGATACTACAGACACTTTGGTAATAGCACACTTTCTCCATTATGAGTCTTGGGGCTCATTCTTACTGCCAGTTGCTAAGTAATGTTCAAAGAAGGTGGCCAAAAATCTATCAACATGTTCTGAATTTTTTTATCTTTAGTAGGAGGATGTTACAGTGCTGTGAGGTGGTCCACTAGCTCAAGAAGAGGAGAGGTAGGTGTCTGGGTAAAAAAGTTGCCTATAGTATGGAAACGTGAAACAAACTTGATAGAAGTAGTACTCCAAACCAAAGGAGCAAGACAAAAACATCAGCGTAAGTGCTTCAACAGGATAGGAATCATTCACAGAACAATGCTTTGCCTCACACAGAAAGGATTATCAAAATGTCATTTTGGGAACCCTTTCACTACTTGTACACTTCCTTGGTTTCATCTAATTGTTCAGACTACTCCTCCTGGAATTATTACTCCTCACGACCAAAATTAAGCTTTTCACTCGAGCAGATGGGTAATTAAGCCCCTGAGCAAGTCTGGAATATAAAATTACCCAGAGTGAAAAAAAGTTCTTTTCTCTTCTCTCAAAACATAGACCGAAGCAATCGGCATCGGACACCTGGTTGTCTCTTCCCTGCAGACCCAGAGAGCCGGCTGGTCAACACGGCCGCTCTGTGATCGGTCGTCAGGGTATCCAGGCTTCATTTACTTTCCAACAGTTCTCTTCACCTCCCTTCCTATTAGCCTGCTTCTCTGAAGACACGAGAAGCACAAATCCATGCTTCTGCAAGCATTCCTCCTAGCCATAGATTTGCCATTTCAGCATATTTTACCGGGGCTTGAAACGGGTTGGTGTTACAGCCTGGCCAGCCCACCCTCCGCCTGCAGGAGGAACACAAGGGGACGGTGCTGATGGTTTGGCTGTCAGGAGCTCAAACCCCATGTCCTGCAAGTGGGTCTTTCACTTGCACATGACCCTGCTGCAGCCAGCCACCGTGCCAGCCGGCCATGCCGCAGCGCCCACCTGCCCCTTCCTCTGCTAACCCAATGGTCTTCTCACCCCGACTCCTTGGTCAAAGAGCTGGGTTTCGCAGTAAACTTTTAGCAACAGGGTAACTACAAGAGACATAGAGGAGCCAGATGAAGCCACGTGGGCCCAGGAAAAAGAGCCAGCACAGAGCTCCCTCAAAAGCAACCCACAGGAGCCGCAAAAAACCTGCCAACCTGCAAAGAAACTGCCAAAGGAGTGCACTCCTTCACCAAGCAGCTTGCACAAGCTCCTTGGGCAGTGGGCAGTGTGTATGGCTGTCTGTGAATCTGGGCTGAAATCCTGTTATTACTGGGGTGAGTGAGGCAGCATTGGTTTGTTAATAAAAGCACCAGAATGTGACCAAGAAGAAAGGAGCTTTAACGTTCAAAAAAAAATTTATAATTTCTTATAAACTATAAAAAAAGCAAGTTTTGAAAGCAATTTTTGCTGTCTTTCCCTCTGGGAGCTGCCTTTTTTATTTCCCAGTGGGTAACTGAGTGGTATGATGAGGATTAAGGCAGAGCAGATTCAAGTCATGTTAGAAACCACTGAGAAATAAGGCTGGTTCATCATTGTTTTAAGGCAAGTTCAAGGAGTTTTTCCAATGTTTTGATCAAAATGAACAGATTTCAGCCTACTGTGAAATTAATGAAAATGTTTGCTTCTTTAAATGATAAACTAAGCACACTTTTGGAAATGGTTAGTGGCTCAAAGTCATAGTACTGATTTAAAGTACATTGCTCACAATAAAAGGTATAATAATAATAAAAAAGAGAGGCAAACTGTTACCTTTGTGGACATGCAGTACAGATACTTTCAGTGATAAAACTGTCAATGAACTCTTAATTTAATATTTTATTTCCATTGAGCTTAGTAACTCTGTAGATCCAAGTCACGTCAATGAAGAGTTAGGATACACACAAGTCTGAAGAAAAAAACTCCACATGGGTCAAATTCCTTTCCTTCTAAAGGGAATTGGGGTTGTGCCTGTGCACCTCAGAAAGCAGGCAGGTGCATGTCTGGATTTCAGTTACATGAGGCGTGAACCTGGAGAAATCCCACAGGAATCAATGGCATTGTCCCAGCAGTAAACAGGTGTATAAGAGTATAATTTAAGCCGACAGGCGTACACAGACTCCAGTCACTCCACCACTGTTTACGGCACCAAAAAGGATGTATTAAATACAGTAGCGTGATAAGGAATACCTTTTATTCTGTAGAAAACCCTGCCTTAGAGAGGAAGTTGAAAGCACTCTTGAATTTTAAACAGCAATAACTTCCACAGGAGGTTCTCTGTGGCAACAGTTGAAAAGGCTGAAGAAGACATTCACACAAAAATGCATCAAATCCCAGAAACTTGACAAGACTGGGTTATGAAGCTGAACAGGATTGTTTAAAGCAGCTGGCAACTCTGTAATTTATTTCACCTGTCCTTTTCATACTGCCAGGGAGAGTCTGCCATGCATGTGAGAACCAAGCCGCATCACTGGATGCCTGATATCAAGCCAACCCTCGTGAATAGTGACAAAAAAGTCTATTCCATTTAATTGCCGTGTGTCAAGCAAACTCATTATAGTGCACAGAAGGCACTCTGTGCAACCGATCAACCTGAAGAGACTTATCTTTGTGGCTGCTGTCTATACAGTCATAATTAAATAAAAGCAGATGGAGGAGGCACTGAATAATTATGATTGCAAGATAAATAAAATGCTGGGTAAGTAACTTCAGAAATGTAATTTAAGCATCTTACATAAATAAAAAGTATCAGCGTCTTCTGTGATATGTTTTCACGCTGAGGTAGTTCAGAAAATTAAAATCATCAAGAAAACAATAAAGTGAAGTATTAAACTAAAAATATCAAATATATGTGACACGCGCATAATAGGCAACAGGTACAAAGTTATTCTGACTCACTCTTCCCACATGCAAATGCAAATTCTCTCTGTGTCCTCTGCTAACTGCATGTGCCAATTAATCTTGCAATCACATTATCACAAAACTCTGTTGTTTGGCACTTTTTCTTATTTCGCAGCACATAAAGGAGCTGCCCCAGTTCTTCACGGGCACAAGTCCATAGAGACCCCATCACTGGCACATGCCAGAGGGTCACTTTAGCTGAGCTAGATCTTGCCTGACAGGCTCAGCTATACAGGATTTCCTGCAATTTTTGCAGTGAGGTGTATCAACGCCTTGGCTCTTCTTCGGGTATCAGACATAGACCCCAAGTCACCGTGCCGCACGGTGTAGCGAGGTCCCACTCCTACAAACGGTAAAATTTCCATCAACATCCAAGCACTGCTGTTCCCACCCAGGTGCCCCAGGTGCAGACACTGAGCCACGGCCATCGATCGTGCTGCCGTGCTCCTCACACAAGAAACTCCTGGGGGGTGCAGGGGCTCTCAGCCTGGCTGTGGGCACCTGCGCTTTCCTGCTGTCCCCCAAAATGCTGTGAGGGAGATATGGGGGCATATTTCAATGAGCTTGTTCACCCTTGGCTGAGGTACCCAGCTGAGCATCCCTTCTGAAATCAGAACATATGAAAGAAAGGAAAACTTCACAGATTCCTGCAGCTTGAAGGTTAAAATGCAGGAAGATGGGGGGGGGGCGGGGGGGGGCTTTTGTGCAATGTTTTGTACCTATGTTCCCCTAACACAGGTATATCTCAAGAGTAGCTAAGAACACGTAGGGTTTGAAGTAGGTGCAGTGCCAACCTAAAAAGCATGTTCAGTCCATCCCTGGTCTTAAATGTTTCCCTCCTTGTGAATACGATGTTGTGTAGCCTGCTGCAAAGTACTGTTTGTTCAGTACCATGTAATCTGCAGAGCTATTAATTACTCGTGTGAAAGATCCAGTTAGAAAGTGTGGTGAAACACCCTAATAACTCTTTTGAAAGAATATATAATCCACATTTCATTAATCTTCTAAATACATATTTGCATAACAGATTAAAAGTGCAGGAATTATGTATTTTACATATGCAAAAGATGACCACATAATGGTTCCATGAGATCTTTGATCTAAAATCCCCTTTCTGATCTGTGTGGCAGATCTATTCCTTGCTTGTTTGTTTGTTTGCTTGCTTTTCTGGCCAGAAGCATACAGCATTATCGCTCTTTGTATGCAGGGAGAACAGAATGTCCTTAACAAAACTCATCAAAGACAACAAAGCAGCTCTAACCTACAAATCTGTCTATGAAAACCTTTACATTTTTTACAATGGTCTTTCAGTGAGTTTCAGCCTGTGACCCAAGGCCCTAGGAGGTGTCATGGACCTTTGTGAGGGGTCCACGGAAGGTAACTAAGCACAGCAAGCTTAGCCATGCCTTTCAGCAGTCTAGGGAGTCAACCAGTCAGGAAAGGTTGAAAACCAGTCATCTAAACAAGCATATATAATCTTTGTATATAAAAGAAGCTACGACCTCTTTTGAACCATGGGATACCATTTATTATTACAAGAGGAGCCTCACAAAGAAAAGAAAATTAGCTGTGTCTTTCAGTTAGGACATGCCCTCTGCACAACTAGACTAAAAGAAGCCATTTAATTATGGCAGCAAGGAGCTCAACAAGGTAAATTGCCTTGAGAAACAGTGTGTGTTAGCTTGTGACCAACACTGTTTGCACAGTCACTCATCAGCTCAGGCTCCACACAGTATAAATTTCTGACAGCCTCAAAAATGCCAGGCAGATAATCCTGTAGTCATAACTTAGTGCAAGGAAGAGGCACATTATTACACCTGTACATTTTAGTAGTGTTTCCATATGGCAACTGTTTCAGTGGCTGCTCATGAGCCCAAACTTGGACGGCCTCTACTCAATATTCCTTTAAACATAAGTTTTACATGCTACCTTCACTAAGTTTCTAGCCTCCTATCTGTAAAATGGAAATAATATTCCTTGCATCTGTGCTAAGAGACACTGTGAAGATGACAATTTTACAGAAAGGTACTTTTATAACTTAGAATATTGAATTCTGTCATTCAACTTTGTCAGAGATGACATCAAATTGTATACCCAAATGGTGAAGAAAAAAAAAATAAATGCAGTTTTAAGCTCCCTCAAATCTTCCTTTTTTTGCCATCCTGTTTTGCCCTCATTATCCATCCCAAAGACTGATTGGCTTTGTTAAAGATGCACCTGCCTTCTCAGTTTTACTTGTGAGTATTTGGAGACAGGCTGCAATGAAAAATCTGATTATAACTTGTGAATTCGCATTTAAACCTGTTGAGACTGTAGGCGTGTGTCAACATTTGCTTTCCATTCTCGTTTATGTACTGTTCAAGATCACTGAAAACCACGCCACCTCTCCCTTTGGTTTACAGCAGTCCCATTCTATTTTCAAAGTGAACTTGTACTCCCGATCTGGAAGCAGCACCTCTTACCACCTGTTTGCAAGAGGTACTTGTGTCTTTAGAGATTAAGAAAAATATCTGATATTTTAAAGAGAATCTGAGCAGTCTGGATTTAAATGGGAACAACCACTAGCATGATGACTAAGGAATGCTTGCTGGATATGGCGTAAAGTACTTCAAAAAGTGTCATGGGAGAAAAGGGGGAAAATGTGAAAAGGAATCAAAGAGATTTCATGAGAGAGACATGAATGGTTTCCAGGCGTAAGATCAAATCCAGGTCGCTGTGTCAGTACGTAGCTCACCATGTACCAAATTCAGAGGTAAATGGAAGTAGTGGGGGCTGTTATACTCTTGCCAAAGTCTAAATCAAGACAACTTTCACAACAAGGAAGCAGAAAAATATAAAAAGTTAGGGGAAAAAAACTAATACAGTCCAAGCCCTCTTCCATCCCAAACTTCTTCCCCTCCTAGGTCTTCTCTAGCTACCTTGGCTTTAGTGTTTGGAGTGGCAGCTGATTCTATGCAGATTCTCTTTATTTACTTTTGCCCTGTTCACTGGATGGTCTCTTCCAGACTGAAAATATGGCAAAAGATTTGCAGTTTCAGAACTGATTTGCCAATTAGCCTATGCTCCCTCTCCACCTAAAAATGCTGGCCAGCTCCACCATACCCAGAAGGGCTACAGTGCCCTTCTGTTGGGGAACATGGAAACCCAACTACAGACACATAGTCCTGCATATCTTTCTACAGATACCCGGTGTTATTAAAACAAAACTGCTTATCCCTCCTTTAGGGTTTATTTTACACAGAAAAAATGAAAAGCATGATTTCTTAAAAGGCATAGTATTTGATCTGATGATTTTCAAACTGGATCCTAACAGCCTTCATTGAGGCTGAATTAACAGTCTTTAGAAATGTGTAAAGATTATCACTGACCTATTTAAAACAAAGATAAACAACAAAAAAAAAAAAACAAAAAACCCTCTCCATGACAAATTCATTCCGCTTTCTTATTTTTACTACAAAGACTGACAGCCATACAGCCTAAAATCACAACCAAGTACAAATTTTGATTCTTTTCATGAGGGCCATTGAAATGAAAGCATTTGCTTGCTGAGCTTTATTGACTGAAAAACATCTTGACTGGATACATTTAAAAATGCTGCTTATCTGAACTGTTTCAAGAGATTAGTTTGCATATTTAATATGCTAATGTTTCACAAGTAAGAAGATTTCCAAGTGACTTATTACAGGACATATAACTCAGCAGAGCCCTGAGTCATTTAAGCTGGTACCTTAGTCAGTAAACGCCAGCTACACCATTGCACACCACCTCAGAGTCTGTCTGTGGCAGTAAGCCAGTTTTGCAGATCCTCCTCCAAAATCCAGTTTAGATTCTGTCTATCAGCAGGCTATTTTCAGTGGTTTATATTTTCACTGTCACCAGCATGTCAGTAAGACTGCATATCTTTTGAGCTCTGATTAATTTTGCCTTGACACTACTGAAATGCCAAGTATAAACTTTAACTCAGGTTCAGAAATGTTAATCAGTTTTGAAATATCCATAGATCGCACATATATCAAGGCCCATAAATACTCGGAGACACCTGTCAGGTTCCGCATGGCATTGGCAGTCTTGTTTCTTTCTAGCTGAAGGCCCACCAAGTCAGGTGTTCATCAGCACTGATAATGAAATATATCATCTTGAAACAAAAGGACGTAGTCTTGTATTAAAGTCTTCTAAGATATAAAATACGAAGATATAACTCTTCTAGGATTTACATTTGCTGGCATTCTCAAATAATTTTTTGATTATTTACTCTTTCAGAGCTGCCACTGGCCACGTTGGTAAAACATTTCTGTAAATATTGATGTCTAAAATAATCCTGTGTATTGGATAATTAGATTATAATCATAATATGATTGTTGTGGTTTAATCCTCTACCATTACGCTAGGTATAAAATTTATAGGAATCTCCAGACTTCAGGATACAAACTAATTATGTGAAAGAGGAAGAAACTTCCCCCAGAACAATTTTATTGCTGAATAGTGTGCTATATTAGGTCTGCTACTTACACTGGCACATTTTGTGCTGGAAACACCAAGTAAAGATCCTGAACTTCATGCCCTCATACTAAGACAAAGAATAATCTGTATTCTCACATTCAGCTTAGTAGGAAAAAAAGCTCACAGAAACTATTAGTTATGCCTTCATCCATACACTAATGTATTTTCAGCCAATCTGGAAAAAACAAGCAAGACTTCAGTCCGTAGCCAGAGGTCCATGCACTAAAACTGCATCGCGGAAAGATGTTTTCCATCCCCAGAAGAAGGGTGAGGCTACCTTTTCCAGCCAGATCCAAGCCTGGGCTGATTTGCACTGGCTGCGTACCCAGCTCGCTGTTGGGAAGTGGCACCTGGAGCACACAGCGCTCGCGGCAGCCGCTGCCCTCTGGAGACACGGGGAATGTTGGGAGACACTGCTAGCAAGACACCCTTCCTTTCTTCGCACAGCTAAGCCTCCTCCTTCCCAATAAACTCAAGCCACTGCCTGAGATGTAAACTACAGTCAGCCTATCCACCAAAAAGATGTAACATATGCGTATGCACAGGGCTGATCAGTCCCATCCCACGGGAAACCTCCAAAGAAGAGGGGCTCCTTGAGGAAAATCCTCAGCAGATCTTCTCCCACCAGGAGCTACAGAGCACAAAGGTCCCTCCTGCGAAGGAGTTGGGGAGCTGCCCATACCCTCTAGCTTTCCTTGAGTGTTTAAGGAAAACCTGAGGTGTTTAAGGAGGCTCAAGAGTGTGTGCATTTGGAAATATTTTGTCTAGAAAGGGACTATGGAGATCTCAGGGTAGAGGAAAGTAAGATGCTCCATTAGTTAAACTTGAAAGAACTTGAACTAATACCTTCTGAAGGGCATAAGGAAAAGTTTCATCAACCAGAAGTTTCATTCTGAAAATGATTTATGGTCTCCCAAGCCTTGGGCTGCTCTTGGCTTGCAATGAGGCACAGGTCTGTCAGTCTCTGAGCTACCCCTGAATGCAGACCTCACTTTTAAGAACTTTTAAGCTTCACTTCTCATTAATTTTTAATAAGGTACTTCTTAAAATTTTACTGAGAAACCATTACACATTATTTTTGGATGTTCTGACTATCCCAGCAGACTGAAAAAGGGCCAGTGTTTCAGAACGGCTGGCACTCTGCAAATAAAGGCCTTTTAGAGTGCACCTCAAACCACTTATACTTACACAAAACCACTTATACTTGCACAAATCTGCCCAGCATCTGCCTTAGACACATACTTGAGAAAATGGTGCTCTGCGCTGGGGAGGAGGTAGCCGTGATGTGAACAAGAGATGCCAGGTCCATGCTGGGGTGCTCGCGTTCCCTCACCCCACCTACCAGGGACTGAGTATTGGATACTAAAAGGAAAATAACTGTGTTTGCTCTCTGCATTCCTGCACTCATACACACACACACACTTTCCTAACAAACCAGCTTCCTCACCTGTTTTTGAAAGGAAAACTCACATAGGCTTGCTAAGCAGCGTGGGTTGCAGAAGGCTTGTCTCACAACCTTGGGTTGTCAATCCAGCAGCAGTCCACTAGCTCTGCTTTTAAACTAAAGCTGTGATTAGTCTGAAGGAAATAAAACTTGCCTTTTACAGTAAGCTCTTTAACTGCACTTTTAACAGTCTTCAATGACACCCCCAGAGAAGGAAGGGAACTAACTCCTTTTTGTTATCATCACACATGAAAAACACTTGCAAGCTGACCTGGCTTCCCATATATTAGTTTTCTACACAGATTTGCAATGGTGTCTGAATCGTCTTCCCCTACCTGCTCTGCCAAATTATTATGGTACAAGCGCTTCGCAAAAAAAGCACAATTGCTTGAAATTACACTAGAGTCAAATGTTGATAAAAAGGTGTCACAGAGGGAATGAAAACTAACTGCTGTGAAATTTAATGAAACCCACTGTGTGCCAAGGGCACAAGCAGCCAAATTGAATTTAAAAAGGTGCCAAGCAGGGAAGCTTGTCATCAGACTAGCCACTATGTTAGATGAGATAAGCAGAATGACTTTTCTCTATCATGAGATCAAAACAGACTGCAATTCTTATGCATGAGATGAAAAGTTACAGTATTTATCCTCCCAGCTTCCTGTGTTCTTAGCCCCGGATCTCCGGCTTAGTGGCCTGAAATGGAATTTGCCATCTCCAGCATAAGGCTTGTCTCAGCCCTCGCAGGTCATCGAGCTCTTTCCTGACACAGTTTTTATTGCAAATTGTTATGGAAGAGAGGAACAAGCTAAACAGAGTTGTGAATGGCTCAGCATAAACTACCTTCAGCCGTGGTGTCCCCTTCCACAGCCTGGGGAATGAACTGAAGTCAATGGAGGAGAATAGGAAATACAAGATAACACTAACATAGGACAAGAAGGAAGCAACGGTCTCTGTTCAACAGATAGCTCAGTGCTCACAAGGAGAACGGTTTCCAAAGCATCACTCCACTGTAACCTGTCCAGAAATCACTTTACTCCTTAATTATTATAACAGTGCTATTTTGAAAAGCCTGACCTCGCAAACAGAACTGTGTTTGCATTCATTTATGGGAGTAATGCCTCAAACTCTGGTTGAGAACAAGGGACAAAAAAGCTGTGCAGCCCATCTCTGTTGGAAATAGCTTCAGCTACATTCATTATTTCAGTGGCTTGGGGAGTTATCAGCAGTTTGGGGGACGGATGGGAAGGGTGCATTGGCATTTGCCTTGGCCCGGGCCACACAAGGAGGCTCGGGGTCTGCATCTTCGCCTCACTGATGGGTTTCATCATCGCAACCTGCTCGAACTTGCAGCCTGGCCTGAACGGCCGGATTCTGCTCTCACTGGTCTGCCAGCCACCCTGGAATACTTTCCAGAGAGGAAGCTTCTAGTTAGAGAGGAGATTTCCAGTACTGAACAAAGCTTTCCAAAGCTGTCCGTTGGGTTTCTTGTAAAAGGATTTCTTGTAAAAATGTCCTGACTTTTATAACAACCTCTTGATTTTGCAGAATGTGCCTGTAATGGTTTGGGGGTTTGTTTTGGCTGTGAAGAGCTTTATCCCAGTATTTAGTGCCATTCATCATGTTTTTACTGCTGTGCCAGAAAAAGGACTTGAAAACTAACAGAATTCCTTGAAATCTAAAACATGCTACAGCACAGAAGTATTAAGTTTTGTATTTTCCTGCGTGTAACCTATACAACATCTGAAACACCCTCTGCGAGTCTGCAGTAGCAGAGGATACGTATGTCTGCAGGTACGGCTAATGGAGCTTTACAAGGGGATGAGGCTCCTCTCCCCTCGCAGCCCCCTCCTGTCCCCCTCCGCAGCACCCGGCTCTCCTTGGCCGGCTTTGCCTACTGTGACCCTGGCCTCTGACTGCTCCCACCTCTGCTCATACCTTTCTGAGGATGCAGTTGAAGTAAAAGAGCTTTTAGAGGGATGCAGGTTATCCGAAGAGGAAACTCTAAGTAACACATTTGTCATTTGTTGCTAAGCCAACATTTAGAGGTCTCCTTTTACTTACTCCTCTACAAAGCGCACAAGAAGTTAGTCGGCATCAGTTCTTATCATATTAAAAATGCATTAAACTCAAAGCACCCTCAATTTCCCAGTCTGACTTTGTTTCAGTTAGGACTTCTTTGGAGCAACAACTGTCTCTGTCTCTTCCCCCAGCACAATGGATTTCTAGAATTTCCTACATTACAACAACAACAACCATAACAGAAGCAACACTGTACCACTGAGGATGTTTGTACAAATTCGCCAGGCAAATGTACTGATCTCCAAACGACGTTTAAAGCTTGTAGTCATGCAGCAGCACCTGGGCTGAGTCAGAGCAAAGTTTGAAACGAAGTACAAAGAAATTTCCTCTCACACATACACTCACAAAGGTCCCTCAACGTCACGCTACCCCAGTTTCTATAGATTCCCAAAACTAAGCACTTTTTAGTATGTCCTGGTAAGCCTTCCCAGTAACTGGCATTCAGCTGTATTGTGCCTGACCTGAATTGCTTGTGATGCTCTGAATATCAAGTTCATTCTGATTTAAAAAAAAAAATAATACAAAAATGTATTCATAGGCTTTCAGTTAGCTGCAGACTCAGACAAAAGCCTGAACTTGTGAAGAAGTCAGGCAGCACACTCCTCAGAAGCCATAAGGCTATTTCTTACGCTCCACTATGTTAGCGGGTTTCAGATCCTTTCACAGGGTGCTGTATTTCAGAAGCAGCTTTTGTTATTTCAGATTGATCATTCGTGGCTTTATCTCAAATCCTTTCTCCTCAATGCAAGGGACAAACTCCATATCCCTTTGCATTTATTAGAAAATCATTCCTCTCAAATCAACAATACCACTTTATATTACAAAGGCATCTTTATTGGGAGACAATGCAAGACAACTGAACTGTCAGACTGCAAAGGAAAGGGTCAAATCTTTACATTCCTACAGAAATGATACAGTGTTTATCAGAACTCTGCATTTTCTGCTTCATTCTCTCTGGAGCCTTTTGGATCATGTTAAAAGGTAAAACTAACATTGATTTCTAACAGGTAATTGTTTAGGCTTTCTTTCATTAACATTTTCTTTATATTCCTACAAACTACTGTCAAGCTTACTTAAAAGTTTGTTAGCCCAGTAAAGAATTGCACTTGCGAATCAATTCAAAATGGTCAGTCCTCATGAAAGACTGGGGTTTATCAGGCTTATGCAGGAAAACATGGACTCAGCTCATGGTACAGCAACCCTCTCAAGAAAGAGTTTTGTTCCAAGGTGTTAGTCCTGCTGCAATTAAAATTCCGTATCTGGGGTATTAGGTAGGATCTGGCATCCTGTGAAGGTCTCTGCACTGCTACACAGCAGCAACCTCCTCCAAATCCTACTAGTCACAATGAGTAGCAACGGCGCTGAGCTCCAGATCCTGCCCTCCCCGGGGTGCCATGGAGGAATATTGCTGTTGATTTCAGCAGGTCAGGCTCTAAGGAAAAGTCAGTCTGGAGGGAAAAAAAGTCTGCCTCTCTGTTCTCAGATGTACCTGTGACATCAGGGGACTGACTGTGGAACAAACAATGTAAATGAGATCTAGTCAAGCCTAGTGAATCAGCCTTATCACCAGCATTGTCAGGGTGCATTGACCATGCCCAATTTTTCATGCCTGAGAAGATACAGGACAGCTACTAGAAGGGATTTGTCAAATGCAATGTTGCCCCTTTGACCTCTGATGTCTTGTGGTGGCAGTCATCCCAAGTCCAAGGAGAGGATGTCCTTCTTGGTCCTCTGTGACTTAAGGCCATCTCCACATGGTCTGAATGCCACTTAGGACCTTGCACTTGGGCAACATAAAAAGCTTAACATCGCTGAAGTCAGCAAAGGTATTCCACAGAGCCAAAAGAAGTCCTTGAGCAGGGAGCCAGCCAACATGAGGGCCACCGCAAGGCAGGCGGTCGTGGGTGGAGTTTTGGTTGTACAGATACATCCCATGTTTCTTAATTACACCATGCTCCTTCCTAACTGCTCACTGTATGGAAACAATACCTTGGTTACCCTCAAGTTCTATGCCTGACTTCACTGAAATGATGAAGGAGATGGAAGACTGTCTCATTGTACTTTATAAAGCCAATGTTAAAGAGCTTAGAAAGTAAAAAAGTGTATTAGAGAATTAAAAAGGTATCAGCAAGGAAAGAAAAATGCAGTTGAGTATCATGACAAAATTCCAAGTGGAATGCCTAGTAAGTTGAGTTTCCTGAGAGAAGTGAGAAAAAGACATTACACAAACATTTAACACCAGACTGGACAAAATCCTGGAAAAAATACACCATTGGGAACAATCCTGTCCTTTCTGTAGTGCATATGACATAATCTGCACTGGAAAATATTGAAACACGAAGTTCCCAGCGATATTCAAATATGTCATGGAGCTCAGGAAGCCAAACAAGCCAGATCTTTCAATGCAGAAACAAATTGCTAACTCCAACCCAGATTCTGCTCTAATCAACACAAATGCAGAGGATCTGAAGTGAAGTAACTCTGAATTTACTTTGACTCTACACCAGCAAAATAGATTATTTGCTCCCCTGCCTCACGTTTTCTGAAGTTTCATTAGGTTATGCAAGCAAAGCCTTTTGAAATGAAGAGCATCACAGAAGTGCTGAGCATCATTGTTCCTTTCTAATAAAAGAGAAGGAAAAAAAGCAAGAAGCCTGAACTTCATCCTACAGATAAATAAAACAGCACTCCGGGACTTCTTTAGATCAAAAATTCTGTTCTTAATGCAAAATTCTGCTTAAACCCAACGCAGCTGCAGCAATATTCAAAACATCACTTTTATATTCAACATCAATAGGACAACAAAGAGAAGTAAAGACATTCTTCCCAATACTTTAGCAGCATCTTTTATTTTTTCTAATACATCAGCATTTCCATTTTAAATGTGCTTCCAAGGCACCTAAAATCTAACTTGCAGAATTCGCTCCAGGCTGAAACTCTGAATGTTTTTTTTTTTCCCCTGTAGTTAGCTAAAATTCATATTAGGAGTAAATATAATTGAAAAAACAAAACTGAATGTGTGTTTCGAAGCCCAATTCCGTGTAAACAAGTTAGTTCACTCCGGTAGCTCTTCAAGAAGCAGCTCAGCCTCGGAACCACACCCAATTTAGGCTAATGTCGCAATCAAATAATCTTACCTCTAAGATAGAAATATTGATGTCATTTGTACTCAGTGTCACTGACTTCAAAGGACACACAAAAATTTGCAGCCCGTAAGGGCCCTCTGCTTTGTTAGTAAGATTTTGAAACACCAGAAGTGGTTGGGGACAGAAAGAAAAAAACAAAGGCTACTCTCTGCATCATTTGTCTTCTTCAAGTTGCATCTCCACTATTCCAACAGCATTACAACTCCCTGCTTGCTCTGTGCTGCTCGTGACCTTGCTGGCAGGGGTGGCCTTCTCAGAGATACTGATTCTGCACTTTATGACCTGTAACATTTATTCCTGATTCTTCCTTGCTAACCTGCTTTGTTAAAATGGTTGGTCTCAGCTTAAATAGCAAATCTTTGCTAACTCAGGTCTCCTTCAGCGGGACTCCTTAGGGTACAATTGCACAAAAAGCTGCGCTGTTAGATCTGTCGGGGCAGCAGCCTTTAGCAGGGCTGCAGTGGGGACTTCTGCGAGCAAGGTGAAGGCAGTTATGGGAAACGGGATCCTCTCTTAAGAGCATACAGAATCTAAGTCCATACATTTTTCTTACCTGTTTCAGGTAAGTACCTACTAACTTTGATTCCTCTGCAGTCAGATTTGGTGGCCCATGCATACAGGAAAGATTCAAGCAATACAGGCTACATTTGATTAAGAGAGTAGGAATCTAAGTAATGTCATTTATAAACCGAGAGCAACAGAGGACATATATTGCATCAGTTTGGCTTCAGTCCTGAATTTGTCTTATATTTTAACTCCTGTCTGAATACAGCACAGAGCAAGCTGGCTAATCTTCAATAAAACTTACGCTACAAAATTTGTTAAAGATAACATCACTGCCTAAATTCCCTTGTTCTGAATGTCTTCCCAAACAAACGTCTTCCCTGCCTTACTCATCTGGACTCCAAACCTAAATCCAAGAATTTGACTCTCTGCTGTACTACAGTATGTGAAGGCACCTTGTAGTGCTGGGAAGCCGATACTGAACATCGGCACTAGCAGTCACAGGACGCAGTTTAGCAAGTCAAAGTCAAGCCAAAAAGGGATGAAGCTGCAAAACGATACATTGAACTTATTCTTTTGGTGGATGCCTATAGAAAACTGGAGAGAGAACTGGTGTGAAACACAGCAGCTATGAAGCTGCTTCTATACAGGTTGTTCTGGTAAAGAAACCATAACATAGCACAGCGTAAATGGATTAAAGGCAAGCTAAGCGCTGGATCCTAAAAAAAAAATAAAATATAATGATCCTCAGGAAAATGTAATTTTGCAATGATATATTCTTGGTGCTACATTTTTAAAATTTGCATTAATGATCTGGAAGAAAAGCAGTCAGGGTAAGTCACCACTGGAACAACTTAGGAAGATCCTGCTTTTCTCAAAGTTAATTAAATTCAAACTAGAAGTTTTTTTCTCAGAGATATACTCTTGTTCAAACCGAAATTATATGAAGGCTGTCCTATCACCCATGCTACAGCAGATCTTAGACTAAATAGTCTCTGCTGACCTTATTATTGCTGAATCTATGAGCCTATGACATGACATGTAATCACTCGCAACATTTAACAGTGCCATGTTCCTTGTTTACTGTTCCTCTATTACCTCCTGGTGATGTATCTGTTCCTTTCCATACGCCCCTTCCAGTGCCCTTCTATGTGCATGTATACAGTGGATTAATACCTAGCCTGCAGCTTGTCTTTGTCTAGGATGAGGATTGCCCTGTCACATGTCTACATGAGCACAGGAAAGTCACTGAAGCTTTGCATCTGACAAGAGGAAAGAGAGGAAGATGTGGCAAAAGAGCCCTGAGCAGCTAACTTGCGGGTGAAAAAGAGTGGTTGGTTGGACAGAAGCAGATACCCCTCCCTAGCCTTTCCACAGAAGTTACCCTTTTGAAAAATAGTTTAGGCTAAAGAGGATGAAAGAACGCAAAGGCTATTTTTATATGTTTTTATGCCTGGGTTTTTTTCAGGCACAAATTTCAGGAGAAGTTGGGAAGAATGTGTGTAGATGGGGGAAATGGACGAGAGAGGCTTGGGAGAACTACAGAAGAGTCTGAGGTAAATATTTCCTTCCTGCAAGTCTCTTGACGATCTCAGATATTCCCTGTCGCCAGCAAGGCTCTTCTCAGTTACATCTTCTCCTTATAGGCAGAAAATGATCCTAACCTTAGTCTTCCAGGCAGAAAACAGAGAATCTCACTTCAGCTGTCAGACAAAATTACAGTTACTGGTCACCGCCTGCAGTTTTTTTCCTCCAGCTCCACACAAACCTTTCCCAGGAGTTTCTAGTCCCTGTAGTTAACTGGAACTACCCTCACCAAAGCCCCTAATGACTTTTTCTTAGACAGTCTCAGAACCAGGACTGCCTTCGTGCTCCTTGACCCACACGTTCTCTTTGGCTGACAGCCACATTTCTTGAAACATGACTTGGGTTCAGTGACTACATCTCTCCCAGGAGACTCCTCTTACTCCTTTAACTGTTTCCCCAAGCATTTCCTTTGAGGGACAGCTTCTCTACATGGTCCCACAGTGCTGTGACTTAGTGCTCTTCCCTTCTCTGCCCCCTACATTTCAGACCTCGATGGTCTCACGTGCAAAGTCAGATTCAGCCATTAATATGCTAATAACTCCTTTGGATCTGTCTCTTTAAAAAACTCCAGCCCAAAATCTGAAAGGCTTTCTCTAAGATTTCCTCACAGACAACACAGAGCCATCACCCCATACTCAATGTTCTCCTCATCTTGATGGAGCACTCTTCATTCTTCTGCCCTCCGCACCCAGCAAACATTTGTATTGAGCAGCCTACAGGTGATGGAAACTATAATGGCCACTACTGGCATGGAACACGTGGCAAAGGATTTTGCAGCAACTTTGTGTGGTGTTGAGAGCTTTTTCCAGAAGGTTACATTTTTTTTTCTGAGACAAAATCAGAAGTTGTTAGGATCTGTGTCCCCTTTTTCTCAAATACTCAAAAGCTCCTTTCATCACTCCTCCCTCCAGTTCAAGAGCTCTCCAGATTTTCTAACCAGCAATTCAAGGACCATAGTTTCAGGAGTTTCAGCACTCCCATGAGACACAAGGGAAACAAGATAGAGAAATGAGGAGAGGAAGAGAAGGCGCTGCTGAAAACTTTGCTTATTTACTGAAGGGAGCAACAAAACTTGTACTTTACTTGAGTACAAACAATGAGTGATCAGTACTAAAGATAACAGTACGAACCACATGGCTACCCCTTAATCATGGAGAGGGATGACTTCTTACATGCCACTCCGAATCAGAGCCAAATTGTGAGGTTCAGAGAGGTGTCTAAGTCAGCAGGTTGTTTCATGCTCTGTTCCCTTGGACTCATACCCCTCTGAGCTTGGCTTAGCTGTCCTACACAGCCAAAGGGAGTTCTGAGCTAGTGCAAATTTCATCTATAATTCCTGCACGCTGACCATTTTAATGAAAAGCCTCACTTTGCCAGCATAACGCTCTTTAAATTGACCATCCTTGCAATACTTGTGTCTTTTGATCCACTGCCTCTCATAAAACTGGCTAACCTTTAAGTTCATTATGTTCTTAAAATTATTGCTATGTTCTTAAAATCATTGCTTTGCATTCATACTATTCACCAAATTAGTATGTCATATCTGAGCTATCTACCTGCAAATTTCTAGTCTCCCCATTTAAGTGGAAGTGACTTGCCTCGGCACAGCGAAAATAAGATCAGTAATTACAGACTCCAATTTGCCATAGATTTGTTAAACTTCACTTCCTGCTGTCATGCCCTCAATAGTTATGGTCAAAGATACATCCTTCCAGTCTGTTCTAGCTACATTACATATGCCCTGGTCTTCCAAACATTCAAAGGAAACCGGCTGGAAACGCTGCACTTACTGTTATCAGTGAAGACTGTCTCCATCTACATAACTGTGCCCTCAAGAGGTTACAGACAGCATAACTTTCACCTCAGTTGTCAGTTCTTCAAAGCAATCCAACAGAAATGTTCGTGAAGCGTGTTCTGAAACACCACAGCAGCAGCTGGCTGGCCGTGGACTGCAGACCACTGACAGCCACTGCAGAAACGGCTGGCCTGGGGGCATTGGCTACTTCGTGTTGCCCACTACCAAATTGCCTTAGAAAAAGCTAAAAATAGCATTGTTTTTCATGTAGGCAATTGCTGTAATGACTACAGACCTGCCACGTGATCATGCATGGGAAAGGAAGCGGTTCCCATAATTGCAAATGGGAGAAAAAATCTATGATGCAATCTTACAGAAACTCAAGAGTTTATCATCATCCCAGAGCCATCTTAAAATACATCTATGCTCTGTAGCCAGGATTATCTGAAATAGCAAAAGACTGAGTACATAAGAACAACCCACATCAAAAGACCCTTCTGATTCTGCGTGGATCTGCAGGTTCTGCCATTCAATTTTCATGAGAAGAGCAGATTTATAGTATAAGCACTCATGAATAATTCACTCTCCTGAGCTGCCACATACAACTTGGGGAAACCCCAGCTGTAAAACCATTTAGCTAGTGCAAGCTGCACTACTTTTATACAGGTGTTATTCCACTGACCTATTTGGAGTTACTCCTCCTTCGCACTGCTAGAAGAAGAGGATCAGGCTGTTTACTTGCCACCTCTGGTAAGCAAACCTCTTTGCCACCTCTTCACAGCAGTAAAAATGCTCCCTGTGTTGGAGTAAGTCAGTTTTAGCAACCTTGGCTCACCACAGCTTCAGGGGCTTGTACATCTCACCCACACTTGGGCCTCCCATAATACTCTGTTGTCAATTGGCTTAGTTCCTCATCAAGTCCGTGTTTTTACATCATGTTGAGAAAATCACTTGGATCCTAGACTAATGGGACACCACTAAAGCCATAAACTAGCTACACTGAGCATGTCTTTATGCTGGTTTCTAACTTCCAGAGAAATAGGGTTTATTCCAACACCCACCCTCGGCCACTGGAGCCGGAGCCACAGCAGGGTGTTGGTGCAGGTGACTCAGACGAAAAGAAACTGAAAGTGAACCCGCCTAGCCATCTCCTTGCCCTAACGTGGAGGATGAATAGCATCACTCAGCGGGCTGCTTATTTCCCCAGGCTTTTTCTTCACATAAAGATAGGAGGGGGTTCTCTTCCCCAACCAAAAAAAATATTTTTGAGGGTTTTATTTGGTTGGATCTCCAAGTGGAGGCCAATTAAAATGACAATCACCGTACTGCCACTGAGCCATATTCAAAGCACACATTGTGGTATATAACTAAGCCTACAACTGTAGTACAGGGAACAAAGAGCTGGCATTCCCAGTTAGTAAATAAAGTGAACAGCTCTTGGCTATCTTGACATAAAACAAACCTAATAATTATAGTGCCTAAGTTAGACATCTGAATAAATGTAGTCATGTCATTTAAACAATGAAGCTATACTGATTTATAGCAGCTAAGGATCTGACTAAGGATGTAAGGATCTGATCTTTACCCTAATATGTCGCTTCTGTTCGTCCAAATTATTGGTTTTCACCAGCTGGCCTCTCCCTCCTGCCCCCACAGTTACTTTTTAAGCAGGTTAAGAAATGACAGGTTCTCACTTTGTTCATTTCTTACACACTTCCAGCAGTGCTGAGTGAAATGAGAGACAACCATAAAAGCCAGTAGAGGGGAAAATTAGACATGCTGTGTAACTAATTTCTGAACTGTAAGCAAAGTTGTTGGCAATTTTCATTTCATATCACAAGTTCACATTTCTTTGAATTGTCACCTACCGAGGACAAGCACTACCTGCTCACACCCTTCCGGGCGGGATGGGATGCTGCCTGCTCAGCTGGGACAAGCTCCAGGGGTGGCCATGGTGTGGTCTGAAGGGACCTTTCACCTCCCTGCACAGGAGTCACCATCCCGCCTCGAAGGGTGCAAGTCTTCAGCCCACAGCAGCGTCCCAGGGGCGCGGGGTTCCTCCCGCGTCCCCCAGCCGGCCGCCCACCGCCAGAGCTGCCGTGTTTGCTGGGGTGGCTGTAAGCAGACACAGGCACGGCCGGCCCCGCTCCACGGGCAGGCAGGGGAGCACCGCCGCGAGAAAGGGGCCAAACGCAAATTAAAACCAGATGAGCCGAGCCAGCAGTTGGAGAGAAGGGGGTGGTTAAAGCACAAGCCTGTGATGGCTCTAAGTGAAAATAGCCAGACCGAGCGGGCTTGCAGAGTGTCACCGAACCGAAAATCCCCTCCACTCCCTGGCTGCCTGGCTGGAATTGTATAATGGAGCAGGCTTCAAGAAGCCACAGCTCCCAGCAGAGTTAACTCTCCAGCAGCTGCTGCACTTTCAAATTGTCAGACAGATTAAACACAGGAATGCCTGTGAGTCGCAAAGCTGAGGGAAGGGTGAAGCGACAGGGTCGGTTTCCTCTAAAGTGCAGAAACTACTCAAAAAGTTGGAGTCAAGGCTCCCCGCGGCTGGCAGGGAGCTACGCCGGCATCGCCGGGCTGGCGGCTTGGCACGGGGCCCTCTCCTTGCCTCAGTTGTCCGCCCAGAGCTGGACGGTAGCGGGGTTTTTGTCTTGTGCTTCCTTAGGGCTGCAGACTCGGGATGTATCCAGACTGCCCTTGCGGGGTGAGTTTCTCTTTGGAAGGGAGAGAGGTGAGGGTCCTGCTGCAGCCTGCTCCTCCACGGCAGAAGCCGGGGCGCCGGGCTGGGACCAGATGCTGCAGGGCACCCGAAACGCTGGCGCCTGCCCCGGCACCAAAAGCTCGGGGAAACACGTCCCCTTACGGGGGCGAGCACGCGCAGGCGGTGGAGCGCTTGCAGCGGGAGAAAGTGGGTGCCACTGAGCCGCATGTCACCGATGACAAGAGAGTGATGATTTACTGGGAAAACTGCCCTATAAAAAACACGCTTGAGGATCCTGTTTACTGTCTCATACCCTTCAAATACTCCACAGTTACAAATACTCCACACAATTACAAGCTAAAAAAAAGAGGGGAGGTAATTCTCCCACACACTGTCTAGCCCATAGACTCAACAAACCTGCGGCACCCTCAGCAGGTAGCGTGGGTCAGACAGCCCGGCAGGGCTCCTCCTGGGAGATGGTGGGCCACCTCCACCAGGGATAAACAATCCCCACTTCAAACCTGGGCCATGGACTTGTTGCCAGATCCACACAGCTGCAGAGAGCAGGGGTGGAGGGAGCTGTGCTGGTGATGGGGGTAGGAAGGAGAAAGAAGAGAGGTTGTTCCCACATAACACAGCCTCTCCTCTGCAAAATCATGATGCTCCATGGGGCTCTACAGCCCCACACTTCTCCAAGTACCTCCATCCCGGCTGAGCTCCACTGGAAACTACAGCCCACTAAACCGCTGCGAAGGTGCTGGCCCACAGAAGTCGACCTGCCACGCAACTCCCAAAGGCTGCACAACGACCGGGCAGGGACTAAGCGCATGAGAGTCACCACAGGTGCTCCCTCAACCGTCGAGGGAGCCAAGTGCTCTCCCTCGCTAGCAGCAGGTTTGACTCACCCCCTCCTCACCCCAAAGCACCAGGGGAGTCTCCACACATGTAAACATACAGCCTGGATGTCCCCGTCCCCTCCCCGCATGAGCACTTACCCCCCAGGAACTGGATGCCTCCTGCCACCCTGCCCACGGTCCTGGAGATGAGCTCGGACACGCAGCAGCCCATGAGCGCCGTCAGGGCCACCAAGAGGAGCAGCCCACAGCCCAGGCCCGTCACGACCGTGCAGATCCTCCACTCGGCACTTGGGATGGCCTGGAAGGAGGCGTAGCGGCCACACTGCTCCACCATTACGGTCGTCTGGCGGCTCTCGTCCCGCACCGGGTAGGAACACCTCCGGAAAGTGCCGAAGGAAACCGACTTCTCCAGCTGAGACCCCAAGAGCCAGTAGGGCATGAAGAAGCCCACGCAGGAGGTGGCGGCGCAGAGGAAGGAGAGGAAGGCCCAGACGACACCGGCACAGGTGAGGCTGGAGGCCATCTTTGTATCTATCTGCTCCAAGACCCCTCGTGATGGGGAGACAGAAAAGCAGCTGTATATTTTAGAGGAGGTTTATGGATAATCCGGAGTCTCTCAGCCTTGACAAATCCTCGCACTGGGAGAAGCTCGGATCCTAACAGCCGGGGGGATGTTTGCTCCCATCATGAAGTCAAAGGTCCCTAATTAAATAACAACACAAAAAAAATGGAGAAAAATACAAGTTCAGTAATACTAACATTAGAAAAAAATGTTTACCTGCCAGAGTGTTTTTCCTTCCTACAGGACTTTTCATTAAGATATCTCACTTTTCTGTCCCATCCTTGCAAGCAGCCGCTAGAATTGCTGTCAGCGACACCGGCTGCCAGGACGGTGGTGGGAGGCAGCCCGGCCGGCACAGGCTGCTGTGTGCGTCCAGGAACGCTCTGCGGCCACCTTCAGGGGCTCCCCGTGTACTTGCCTACTCACTTTTCTCCACCGTACGTCTTGATCTTCCCTGTACTGATAGAGAAAAAAGGCGAGGTCTCATTTATCCTTAGCTAGTCGGGCCCTCCTCCTGCGACGCCTGGGGAATGTACTTCACATTATACACGGCCCCGCAGCTTCAGTGCAAAATCGCTCCCAGTGCCTAAGGCTTTTCAAGATTAGACCCTTGTGGCAGAGGTAAACCTCATTAACACACCCCCAAGAGAAGTGTTACGAGGTGACATTTTTTCCAGCACTCCCTTAAGTTGTTGGCATCCTTGTGCAAAAGCAGCCTTTTATCACTTGATGTCCAGAAGTGCCAGGAATCCCAACTCCAGGTGGGCTGCTGGTAGGTGAAGACATTGCCACATCTTTTGGTTTCACTCCCACACAACCTCCCGCAGCACATGATTAAAACACAGGGGTCTCTCTCAATATTCCTGCTTGCACTCAGCCCAGCTCCTTCTCTTCTTTGCCTCTTCCCAGCTCAAACCCAGGAGCCTTAACCCCTCTGCATCCTTCTTGGACAACTCCCAGCCTCTAAGCTCAGTATCAGTGTGACCAAGTGCATTTGACTGTCATAGAAACCTACACGCTGCTTCCCAGAGGTTGGGGGTGTATTTCTTGTTAAATCCACACTGGATCATTACTCCAACTGCATTTGTAAATTTATGATCATTTCTCACAGTTGCTGCCAAATTAATTCCAATAGCTATTTACAGGGTCTTTTTTTCTAAGCATGATTAGACGCTAATCAGTGAATTCAATTCATGTACGGGCAATAAAATTAATACTACTTCAGCACAAGGAGGGAATGTTGAGAAAGAATCTGTAAGTGAAATTAAGCACGTGCACCACACAAAAGTTTTGTTTACTTTTAAAACACGAAAAAAAGAAGTCTCTTCTCTAATGTTAAAAAAGGCCTATGCTGCTACTCAAGAAGTATAAACCTATATCTACTCATAACCTATCCGCAGAAATGCCTTTCAACCTGCAAAACACCGAACCTCTGGGGATAAAAACTTGGGAGAGGGGCATAGAGTGCCTCCATCCCTCCAGAGGCATCTTCCAGAGAAGAATCTGCCTGCGTCTTGGCGTGGCACCAAACGTCTAAGGCAAAGTGGGTCACGGCACTTGGGGAAGATCATTCCCTGAATCAGGAGAGGAGGTACGGCTGGAAATAGGGGACAACATGCAGGCTTCCAGGGGAAGGACCCCGCAAACCTGCCGGCTCCGGCGGGGCAGCAGCTTTGCCTCCCCGGAGGCTGCCAGCCCACAGCCAGGGCGCTCTCCGAGGAGGCGGAACCGCCCCTCCGGCCCCGAAACCCCGCTCCCCCCCCTCCGGGGGTAGGAGGCGGTGGCGGAGAGATCCGGCTTCCCCCGAGGGAAGGCGGCGGCCGGGAACCAAAACTCGCCGGGGTGATGCGAGGGGAAGGCTGCGGGGCAAGAGGGCGCCGCGCCCGCGGGGCCGGGAGGGTGCGAGGGGGACAGGGGAGGGGCGGGCTGGGGTGCAGGGGGTCCGGTAGGGGCAGGAGATGCGGGAGGGGAAGGGGCTGGGAGGACAGGGGGTCCGGGAGGAGCAGGCTGGGAGGGGAAGGGAGTCCGGGAGAGAAAGGGGGATGCGGGCGGGGAAGGGCTGGAAAGGCAGAGGTGCCGAGAGGGCAGGGGATCCGGGGGGCAGGAGGACGGACAGCGGGGAAGACAGGGGGGCCGGGAAGGGAGAGCGGTCCGGGGTGGCAGGCAGATCCGGGAAGGACGGGGGCCCGGGAGGGGTAGGATGCGGGAAGGCAAGGGGATGGGAGGGCTGGGGATCCGGGAGGGGAAGGGAGTCTGGAGGGTGGTAGAACAGGCAAGGGATGCGGCCGGGGGGGGGTGTTGGAGCGGGGAAGGGGATCCGGGAGGGGACGCGGGTCCGGGGGTGCAGGGGATGTGGCCGTGCAGGGTTGGTAGGGGTCGGGGAGGGGAAGGAGGTTCTGAGGACTCGGGGATCCGGAGTCGTTCAGCGGATGCAGCCGCGCAGGGAGTGCGGGAGGGCAGGGGTCCGGGAGGGGAAGGGGGTGCAGGGGGTCCGGGAGAGGCAGGGGATGCAGCCGCGCAGGGAGTGCGGGAGGGTCGGGGTCTGGGAGGAGCAGGAGGGGCGAGGGGGCCGGGGATGCCGGGATGGGGCCGGGCAAGGTGCCGGGGAGGCAAAGGGCTACTTACTGACACGCCGGGCGCGGGGGCTGCCCGCCGCGGCTGCCGGGAGCACATGGGCGCGGAGCCGGGGCGCGGGGCCGGCGGGTGGCGGCCCCCCCAAGCGACTCTCCCCGCGGTCCCGTCGCGGAGGCGACGCGGGCGCTCCGAGGCGGGCGGGACCGGGTCCGGGACCCTCCCCAGCCCGGCCCGTCCTTCCCTCCCTTCCTCCGCACGTTCCTCTCTCCCCCCGTTTGATTCCTCGGCAGGCAATGCACTCCGCCGCCTCTCCTCCCCCTTCCCCCGCCGCCGCCTCCCCGGGCGGGACCCGCCGCGGACGGCGCAGTTGCGGGGCCGCGGACGGGGCCGGGGGCGAGGGGCCGGGCGGCGGCGGGGGGAACGGGGGAAGGGGGGCGCCTCCCGGAGCCCTCCCGGGGCGGGGGTCCCGGCTCCGAAAGGTCGGAGCGGGGGGGTGGCTCCCGGCTCCCCGAGCCCTCCCGGGGCTGGGGCGGTGGGTGTCGGTTCCCGGGGACCGGGGGGGTGGGTCCCTGCTCCCCGAGCCCGCCCGGGGCCGGGTCGGTCCGGGGGCGGCGGGGAGCGCTGCGGAGCCGCGGGGCTCCGCGGCTGCCTGCGGGATGCGTGGGGCGGTGGAGCCGGGGACGGAGGGGAGGAAAGGGCAGGAGAGGAGAGGAGAGGAGAGGAGAGGAGAGGAGAGGAGAG